>OZ025290.1:340589692-340752192 GCA_964019185.1 Maratus speculifer | reverse complement strand
ATGTAATTCCCCACCTCTATATGAGTATACATGTATAAATGTTCAGTTTACTGTATTTTCATTAAGTTAATTGTCTTCCATTTCTGGTATAGACTCGGATTCAAGTATAAGTATTTTGGATTTTAGTCAATTTCTTGTTAACAACTTTTTTTTTTTTTTTTTTTTGGTCAGATTTGGTTTGAAATTGGGGTTAAGTTTAAATAGAATTTTTAATTTCCGCGCAAATCAGCAGTAAGCTTTGTAACAGATATACATTGCTTGTTCGATGAGCCAATCCTAAATTTTGTTTTATCTGATAAATCCTAATGTTTCAAATAATTACAAATTTCAGTATAATTAGTTCTATACTATACAAATTTTTATTCTTATATTCAATTTCTGGTTCTCTCAGTCAATCGGAGTAAAAATGAGTTAATCTCCGACCATAATATTTAATAAAATGAATATTTTCTGTTAATCTGTTCAAAATCAACTTGTGAATGACCGGCTAAACAAGATGCGAAATTTCGTAGCTGAACGAGCTGCCGATATACAACAAAACTATGAAAAATAGAGAAAATTAATAAAAAAATTACTTTCACAACGCATCTTTTCGGTGGATATTTTTCTAGAGGGGTATTTTTAGGGTTTTCCGATCCCTAAAAAAGTAAATCCACTGAAATTTTCAAGTCGAAAAGACGTTTTTGTATGCAACAAGATCATTACAAAAGGGGGGAAAAAGTAAGCAAAGAAAAAAAAAAAGTCTACCTGTGTAAACCGCCTTAAGGATAGTTGCCTTACAGTGTCAACTGTGTTTTTTTTTTTCCCTGGATCTTGAAGTATATAGCATACGCCCTGGTCAAGAGGTCAACATTATATTAGATCTTGGTGTTTCGTTTTCAAGCAGCACTGAATTGGGGTGGTCCGGGGGGACATCCCCCTTCCTCCAGAGCGATGATATATGTCTCATGGAAGATTTGAGATTTTGTGTTTTCAATGGTCAAATAGCGCAATTTCCCCATCAGAACTCTATTATTTGCCCCTTCCCCTATCCGAGAAAAAAGTGTCTGAATTCAACACTGAAAAAATAAATAAATAAATAAATAAATAAATAAAATAAAAAAGATATTAAGAATTGAATAAAAAGTATTCAATTTTAAATAAGTCATATATTTAAAATAGTTCCGATCCAACTGTACTCAAAATTGAGAAACGCATGTACCCATTTTTGATTCCATGGTTGTATTCAAATATGAATCGTTATGCATAATCCTTCCTCAACCTAAAAATTAAAGTAAAATGTACTGGTATGTATTTCCTGCTCAAATTTATTAACAAAAAGCTTTTAATTTATTATTTACTAAGAAAAATATCAAAATTATCATCAAGATGCTCAAGTCAAATATTATTTTTAAGACAAGAGCATTATTTACAAGACCTTTTAGGCTATTTAAAATAGTGTATAATTTAGCATTCCCATTAACCGTTTACACGCCGAATTAATATCGCAATGTAATAATAATTTTGTTTTTCCTATATTACAGTTTCAAATGTTTTAATTTATGCATACAAATTTAGAAAATAACAAAAACAAATATTTTTTCAATTTTTTTTTTTGGCTGTTTTCATTTCAAAATTCGCATTTTGGAACATGATTATTGATTAACAACCTATGCAAATATAAAAAATTATTTTCCGCTATATGCTATTGTATATTGTTCTTGAATATTTTCTTGAATTCGAAAACCATTTAGATATCTAAGTGGTCAAATGTAAGTAATATAGAGAAAACGATAAAGCATATAATGAATTTATGCAAATTAATGAATTTACATTTTCCTCAAACCTGTGATAAATGCTTAAACATAAATATATTTTTTTTTTTTCAAAAGTTGAAATCAACCTTGTATTTTATAGGAAAAATAAGAACATCGTTATTATGTTGGAAAATATATGTTTTGTATTACAAATAATGCAATTTTCCCATTTGGGAACATTGGCGCCTAAACGGTTAATAAACATCTTTTATACTTCCATAAGCGAAATAAGCCATTACAGGCAGCCAAATTATCTTTTTATTTGGATTTGATAACATGTGATGTGTCAAAATTAAGGAAGCATAGGTTCATTTTTGATTCAAATATATTCAAATTGATATGAGTACATTGATTTATTCAATTTGGAGTACTTAAGTTTTTTTTTTTTTTTTTTTTCAGTGAACACTATCCCAAGAAAGTTTGTTAGGCATTTTATCGATTCAATGAAATGTTCAGTGAACCTTGACGCTCTGACCACTAAGCTACCAGCCTTTCCTATTTCATAAAATAATCTTATTTTCTTTCTTATTTTAGCGAATTTTGCAATTTACATTGCCTTAATTATCTCAGAAAGGTAAAAAATTAAAGCGCGGTTTAATTTTTTTGTTTCAAATTTTTGTCAAAAAAGAATTTTTAAATACAAGTATATTCGAATAAGAAACAATACAGAAACAAAAAAAAAAAAAAAAAAAAAAAAAAAAATTAAATAAAATAGGAAAATAAAACATGCGTAAACTATGTATAAAATGCATCGCAATTCAAAAATAAGAAATATGAAATTATAATTTAACAAATTACAACGACTATTTGGAAAATTAAATTTTCAAAGAGTAATGTTTTAGATTTATAAATAAATTCTATATTTAAAAAAGAAAAAAAAAAAAAAAAGTTGGGAATTGCACGTGAAGCGTAGCAAATAAGATGCGCTCGTACGATAACGAAGTTTTAAAAATATTCAGATCTTGCTGTTATAGTAGACAATACTTCGGATACAGTATAGTGGTCGAAATCTTTTTTGTGTTTCTGTAAATACACAGGAAGTAACTTTTATTACACCTCAGTAACGTATATCATATTCATAAAATGTGAAATAGTTTAATATAATTAAAACATGCCCCAAACAATGTTTCCCCGTATAGCAATATGTAGTGGAATACTTTTGTGTGGCCCTGTAATTTAATAATAAATATTCTTTGCATCACAGATTGTACAGAATGTATATTTTTGTATATATATACTTCATAGATTCATGCCAATTTTACTATGTTCGAATGAGTGTAACGCCATTAAAATGCATTTGAAACTTTTTTCCCCATTGAACGTAATGTAACGGAATACTTTTGATTGTCCCTGTAATTCATCTATGCATCCGATTTTCATAAAATTTGAAATGACTCGACATAATTATATAATAATTATGTATTTTAAATTTCAAACGATTTGGTTGAATAGTTTTTGCGTTGTTATATGCGGACGGACGGACAGACAGACAGACGGACAGACGGACGGACTGAACGACAACAATAGGTGCTACGTATTTACATAATTACGAACGCACCTAATAATAAACATAATTTGTATGATGATCAAAACGTGGTTTACGTGATAATAGAGTCCTATATTACGTACGCCATCGATTAAAAATTAATGTTCCTGTACCAATCATATCGGATTTTTTAATGAAATTTTAGGTTTACAATTTTTGGTATTGCAAATTTTTAAACTTCTAAACATCACACATTTTTAATTTTATACCATCGTATAGAAAAAAAAATATATTTTTAAATGCAATTTGTTTGAAAGCTATATCTCAATTTATTTTAAAATTATTAATTTTTTGCTGTTTTTTAATACTTTTTTTTTGTCATCGTGGCAACAGAAGTACAGTGGAACCTGATAAAGTGACCACCTTGGTAAAATGGCCACCTGGCTAAAGTGCCCACTTTTGAAAAATTTTATTTGTGCTCATGTATAATAATATGAGAATTGTTCGGTAATGTGACTACCTGTCTATAATGTAAAGTGACCAGATTGTCTGTCATTGTCAACGTTATTTGAACCTGTAAATGTGACCATTTATTTTTTTTTTGCATATAGAAAATTTTTAAATTAAAAGACTAAATTGACTAATTTCCGAAATTTTTATTTTCATTCATAAAAAGTACACAAATTTATCTCAAATAGTGACCACCAGTTTAATGTATAAAATGACCAGTTTGTATTTTATTGTATAATGGTATTTGCAACTGTCTAAGGTAAACTCCCTTCAGAAATGAGGAATGTTTTTCGCAGGTATATTGACAGATCCAACGCCGTGCGAAATGGGGGGGCGAAGAGGGCGATTGTTCCGGGCGCGGGAATTTAGGGGGCGCCAAATTTATACTACCAACGTCATTTTTTGACTTATCACAAGAAAAAGTTGGGGGGAGGGAGCGTCAAATTGAAACTTTGCCCCGGGCACAGTTTTCTCTTCGCACGCCCCTGGACAGATCGTAAGTTCGGAACGCTTGCGCCTGCTACTCATTGGATAACTTAGTTACAAATTAATACTATGTTTATCTAGGAGATGACCTGCAATTCTTTGGATTTGTTTAAAAAGAGATCCTTTGTCATATGTTTGAAGAATTTCCTGGAATATACCTGGACATATTTTTTCATTGTTCTGCTTGGAGTATTTGTAAAATTTAACATTAAGTTTTAGTTGTATCAACTAGTTTTTTCAAGTTTTTATTTTTAATGGAGTTAACATTCTTCTTAAAGTATGGAGAATAAAGAATTGAAATATCAAAAATCTAAACAATAAAAAGACTTTTGTTTAAAAGATAAAAAAAAAAAATTATTAATTTTATAAAAAATAATAGTCAAAAAGCAGCAACCAAAAAAAAAAAAAAAAAAAAAAAAAAAAAAAAAAAAAAAAAAAAAATTATTTGTAAAATTTATGTAAACAATATTTTAGAAAAAAGATAATCGGAATACCTGCAAATATTTGAAGAAAATGAATCTAAGAGTTGGAAAATCGAAAAATGCTTTAAAAAAATCTGGCTTTTTGTAACAAATTTTTGAAGATATCGGTAATTCACAATCTGAAAATTATGACAGTAGGCTTTCGAATATTTAAAATCTTATAAATCAATTGCCTTTGAAAATGAAAAAGTTAATAATGAATTATTTATGAATTTAGACTATGATGAACATGCAATTCTTCCATTGAACACGTAAGTTTGAAGCAATGAATTTGTGATACGTTAACAAATAAAAAAGAAAAGAAAAAAGCTGAAATCGAAGAAAATGGTAAAATTTCTGATGCAGAAATATTAAAGATTTGCAAAAAATGAAAACGTAACTAAAAAAGTAAATAACTGTCTACCAATGCTGGATTTATTTAGGAAACTCTAAGGCATGACAGAATTCTAATTATTGAAAAAAAGATTTTAAGCAACAACAAAAAATCTGACCTTTTTGCTGTAAATGAAATTTTATAAAATTTCGTATAATTTTTTAATCAATACTTGTTATTGCTAGTTATAGAAATTCTATCATTATGCAATTACAATCAAAATAAAACTGGGGTTTTAAATAAGTGCACATTGCATTTTGAGTTATTTAAATCAATCACTTCAGAAGTTCTTCAAATTAATTTAAACAATAATAATATGGTGACTTTTAATTATCTTTTTTAAAGTATATTTTAAATCAGTAATTCAGTTATTATAATTATTAAGTAATCAATTCATTACTTAATGTAGTGTCCTTTTCATTATATATATTTTATTCTATTTTTTGAAATCATATGAAACTTTACGCGCCATTTTTAAAGACGTCATAAAGTGGACCATCATAAAGTGACCACCTCTATAAAGTGACCATTTTAGCCGATCCCGAGGGTGGTCACTTTAGGCAGGTTCCACTGTATTTCATTTCTGGATATTAAACCATGGACCAATCAGAAAACGAATAAAATAAAAAACTGAAGTATTCCATTTTTGGACATTAAACATAGACCAATCAGAAAACGCATAAAATAAAATAAGTTGCGAAAATTCAACCAATAAAAAGATTCAGATATACTTTAGATTTCCCAATTTTCTACCGAGGACAACATCTATTTTCCAAATAGTTAAAAACTTAAAAATTAGCTTTTATCAGCTTCTTTTTTATTTGTATTTCTTTCTTTTTTCTTTCTTTCTTTCTTTTCTTTTTTTTTACGAAGAATATTAGGAAATATATATATATATATATATATATATATACATATATATATATATATATATATATTAATAAGAGGAGCGGATTCCTCTTTTAAAACAATTTCTAACATATGCAAGTAAAAAGAAAAGGAAAACTAAAACCATCAAACACGAGGGGTTGAAGAGACTGCTCTCTTGATGAAAAATCTTTAGTTCCTTTTCTATTTACTGTTTAGTTAGTTTAAGTCAATTGTAAAGAATTAATTTTACTATTTTTTACACTTTCCAATAAAGTTGAAAAGTGTTTATGAATTCAGTTTGTCTGTCTGTCCGCGCTCTAACTAACCTAAATATACTCAGATTTTCATGCAACTGACATAGGTTAATAATGATATTTACCATTACATGCTCGGTATTCAATATGAAGTGTGTAGCTTTTTATATCACTTATTCTAAAAAAAAAAATGTTCTTTTGGATTATGGTCTATGGGAAAAATCGTTTTCAGTCTATTTTAATGACTGTATGCTATTTGAAATGTTTGAAATTGATAAAAATAAATGAATTTCACTACAAGAAATTTACGATAGAATAAGGTATTCATAGCATTTGTCGTTCATTTACAGAAACAAACAAAAGAAATCGGTTACAGTATTACAGCACTGTCTTTGAACAATAATTGCTGGAAGTGAGTTATCAATTTCGATAAGCGCTTTTAAATTTAACTATTTTTTTTGCATGATGCTCGTTGTGTATAAAATCTATATCTCGTATACAGAGCTGCACAAAAGAATTCTCATATCATTCTCCTTATTAGCAAAAATTTCTCAAGGGAAAATTTCAACTGTGATATGTATTTCTGTGAATTATTTTTTTGCATGCATGAACGTTACAAAACCATATATACAAATCTATATCTCATATAATATACAGTGCTGATAAAAAAATTTGGATAATTTTCCGACTTCAGATGGAATATACTAAAATTGCGTTATACATTTTTAAATGGTTCAATTAAATATCCTATTTCAACTTATTTAACCATAAAGTTTTGTTACATTAGTCTGAAGCTGTTGGAAAATGTTTCATAATCTACACTTGAAGCATGATTTTTTTTCTATCGTGTATTCAAAATCATGAGAGATAAAGAAAATTTAGTTAAATTTGAAAACCAGGTAAGAATAATTGCCCTCACTTTCCACCTCCTCTCGGGAGCAGGGCCGTAGCTAGAAGTGAACGATAGGGGGGGGGGGGGGGAGGGGGGGAGGCTCAAGAGAATTTAGGGGGGAGGGGCTCATTTTTTTTTTCTCTCTCTCTGTGGCAGAAAGATAAATTTGTGCATATTCACATTGTTGGTACTGTGCTTCTTATTAAACTGTTGTAATAACTTCATTTTATGCTAAGAAAAATACATGATGGCGAAATTTTTGAGTGTATAACTGGTGTAAAATTAAACATCATGTTAGCTTCATATGTACAAATAAGATGAGGATGAGTTGAAACTTTTATTTTAGATACAATTTAGTAACTCTGCAAAATTGTGAAAAGATCTCGAAACTAAATTAGATTTTTGAACGGAATTTCATTTGAATTTTCAGAACAGAAATTTCTTTAGTGACCGTGGAATCTTTTCCAAGGGGGGGAAAAGTGAGCCGCCCATAGCGCCCAATTAGCTACAGCCCTGCTCGGGCGTCCATGTTACGATATGATAAAAAAAAAGATTTTTTATATATAAATAAGGAATTAATACAGCTGATTACATTTCATTCATCCTTCGAACGAAAATAAACAAACTTTACTTCAGAATCCATTACCGATCACGATGCTTTCGGGAAAAATAAGAATTCGTCCTTGTTGACGTAACATCGTCAGAAATCAGAAAAGAAAAATGATTTTTTTTTTCTTTGCAGATCTCGGTGTACTACCCAAGGCTAAAGAAATTATCCAAAGCACCGAAGCGTAGCATCACTGTGAGGTATTTCGCCACCTTCAACTAGGCGATGAGAGAAGGTATTTCAAATGATCTTGAAAGGGAACTTTTTCTACGCTTTTGAAACAATTAATTCTTACTTTTTGAATATTTAAGGGAAGATTTGAACTCCTGACCTCAACAAAAGTGGTTACTGTTATGCCGGATGATTCAAAATATAGAGATTATCTTTGAAAAGTTAATCTTCAACTTAATTTACCTTTAAAGTATAGATATTAGATATAGCATTTGTTTTACTTGTGGTGTGTGTTTCATTTGAAGCATTGTTAATGTGAATTTATAAATGTTCTTTTTAAACATACGGTAACATTTGTTTTCTAAATATCGCGTTTATTTCTGAAACCACTGATGGCAGAAACAAGCTTCTATATACAAAAAAGTATACAGATGAAATTTTGGATTTTAGATGGGGCATTTATTTTACTTGTGGCGTGTGTTTCATTGGGAGCATTGTAAATAGGATTTTTTAAATGCCCTTCTTAAACACACGGTAACATTTTCTTCTAAATACGATTTATAAGAATTTTGAAAGGGAACTTTTTCTAAGCTTTCGAAACAATTTACTTTTACTTTTTAAATATTTAAGGAAAGATTTGAGTTCCGCACTGTAAAAATAAAAGATCCAAACTGGGTTGCAATATTTCTCAGTACAGTAGCGTTTCCAAAATGGTGAAAAGATGTTTTAAAAATGGTACAGTAAGTGTTCCCAAAGTACATAACTCAAAATGATTCAAAACAGGGCAGATCCTTAATAACATTGAAACAATCAAAACTTCTTAGATATAATGTTTATATTATCTATGATTTTTTGATTGTTTATATATTTTTATAGATTTGCCATTTTTTAAAACCATTTTGTGGTAAAAAGTGAACTTTTTTATTTGGAACATTGATGTACCCAGAAATTCTACAACCCAGTTTTTTTTTTTTTTTTTTTTTTTTTTTTTACAATGCGGATCTCTGAAACCATTGATGATAAAAACACGCTTTCAGATGCAAAAAGATGAAGTGTAGATTTTAAATGTGGCATTTGTTTTACTTGTGGTGTGTGTTTCATTTGAAGCATTGCTAATGTGAATTGATAAATGTCCTTCTAAAACTTATAGTAACATTTTTTTCTAAATACGATTTATAAGAATCTTGAAAGGGAGATTTTACTAAGCTTTCGAAACAATTCATTCTTACTATTTAAGGGAAGATTTGAACTCCTGACCTCAACAAAATTGACTACTATAATGCCAGATAATGCAAAATATGGCGATTATATCTGAAAGCTCTGATAATAGAAACACGCTTCCAAATACAAAAAGTATATTGATGAAATGTAGATTTTAAGTGTGGCATTTGTTTTACTTGTTGTGTGTGTTTCATTTGAAGCACTGTTAACAGGAATTTTTAAATGTCCTTCTTGAACATACGGTAACATTTTTTTTTCTAAATACGATTTATAAGAATCTGGAAAGGGAACTTTTTCTAAGCTTTCGAAGATTTGAACTCCTGAGTTCAATAAAACTGGCTACTGTAATGCAGGATGATCCAAAATATGATGATTATCTTTGAAACCCCTAATGATAGAAATGCGCTTTCAAATGCAAAAAGTATACAGATGAAATGTAGATTTTAGATGTGGCATTTGCTTTATTTGAAGCATTGTTAATGTGAATTTTTAAATATCTTCCTTAAACATATGACATCATTTTTTTTCTAAATACCATTTATAAGAATCTTGAAAGAAAACTTTTTTTTAAGCTTTAGAAACAATTTATTCTTACTTTTTAAATATTTAAGGAAAGATTTGAGCCCCGGACCTCAACAAAACTGACTACTTCAATACCGGATGATTCAAAGTATAGAGATTATCTTTGAAACCCCTAATGATAACATGCTTCCAAATACAAAAAAGTATGTAGTTGAAGTGTAGATTTCAGATGTGGCATTTGTTTTACTTGTGGTGTGTATTTCATTTTAAGCAATAGGAATTTTTAAATAAATGTTCTTCTTAAACATACAACAACATTTTTTTTTTTTTTTTTTTTTTTTTTTTTTTTTTTAAAGTACGATTTATAATTTTGAAAGAAAACTTTTTCTAAACATTTGAAAGAGTTCATTCTTATTATTTGAATATTTAAGGGAAGATTTGAACTCCGAACTTCAACAAAACTGGCTTCTATAATGCCGGATGATTCAAAATACGGTGATTATCACTGAAATACTGATGACAGAAATGCACTTCCAAATCCTAAAAGTATACAGATGAAGTGTAGATTTTGGATGCGCCATTTGTTTTACTAGTGGTGTATGTTTCATTTGGAGCACTGTTAATGAGAATTTTTTAATGTTCTTAAAAATACGATATTTTTTTTTCTAAATATGATTTATAAGAATCTTGAAAAGCAACTGTTTCTAAGATTTTGAAACAATTAGTTCTTATTTTTAAAATACAGTCGAGTCTCTCTATAACGAAACTCCATACATCGAATTTCTCTATATAGCGAACTTTTAGTAGGAACTGTCCCCTTTTCGCATGATTACATTAAAAAAAGTCTCTATATAGCGAAATATCTATCTCCATACAAAGAATTTTTTCATAAATTGGTCTTAATTTATTCAGTTTTAAAAAGCTTCGAAATGATATGGAATCAATTTTCCATCTCTTATTTTTGATTTATCGTCAGTGCTGAGTTTTTTTTTTTTTTTTTTAAATATTACTTCTCTCCTTGTTCTTTAAATCCAACGAATTCATCCCACCTCCCACACACCTTTCCACATCCTTCTCAAAACAGTATCAATTGGATTGATACACATGTTAGAGAGGAATCAATGAGAGGCACATAAGAGAGGCCTTCAAATGGAGGGAAATGTTAACTACAATTTTTCATTCCTTGCTAAAATTTGAGCATTTTTTTGAGAGCGTAACAACTTTAAAATCAAAACAACAAGAAATTACAGATTTCTTCGTCTGAAATTAATGCAAGTCTTTCTTATTTGATTTTCATTAAGCTTTCAAATAAATGTCTATTCTCTTTTTTGAAACAGCTTAAATAATTAAGAAATAAAATGTTAGGTTAATATTTGCTTTTAAACATTTCAAATTCTTAATTCAAAAGATCAAAAATAATATTTGTTCAAATTTCACTCATTAAATACGATTTTTAACATTATTCTCTATACATCGAATTTCTCTATATAACGAATTTTTTTACTGGAACGGTGGATTTCGTTATACAGAGACTCGGCTGTATTTAAGAAGCTACTTCATTTAAATGAAAAGACCCGTTCGCTAATACTAATCCTATGGAAGAAATTTATAAAGATATCTCGGCTGCATTTCAATATTTTTAAAAGATTTTTTCTGCATTGGATATCTGAGATCGATCTGAATGCAGGCCTTTTTTTTCTCTTTTGATTTTGTTTATAGATATTTTTTATGAGAATGCTTTCGTTTTCAGAACCGGTTTGGAAAGCGAAATCACCCCCGTAAAAATATCTGCAACCAAATTCGAAAAAGTAAAAAACGGCTTGCATTGAGATCAATCTCAGCTATCCAATGCAGAAAAAAATCATTTAAAAATATTAATATGCAAGATATCTTTATAAATTTCTTCCATAGGATTAGCATTTGCGAACGCATCTTTTCATTTGACAGAAGTAGCCCCTTAAGAGCCCACAATAGTCACAGAAAAAGTACTCAAAAAGACCCGGATGATAATGTAAAGTCTATGGGGGCGTTCTTTTCGAATATCTCGCTCAAATTTTAATATTTTTGCATGATTATTTTGCACAAGATAGCTGAGGGCAATCCATAACCGGCCTAGTTTTTACTTTTTCGATTCTGCTTAAATATTTTTTATATTACGATAGTTTCAATTTCAGAACCGGTTTAAACCGGTTCCGAAAGTTTAAGTAATTGTTTAAAGAAAATCTGAAACGAAAACTGAAAAAGTAAAAACTAGGCCGGTTGTGGATCGTCCTCAGCTATCTTGTGCAAAAAAATCATGTAAAAATATTAAAATTTGAGCGAATATTCGAAAAGAACACCCCCATAGACTTTACATTAGCGCTCGGCTTTTACCGCGTGACTAGTGTGTGCTCTTAAGATGGTGAAATCTAGTACCAACATTTAGAGCTTCCTATTTCAACTTCGTTCCAATTATTGGAACTATTCTTCAACAGGAAGTCCAAATATTGGTTCAAGATTTCATCATCTTGCAGTGGCAGCTACTGAGCAACAAAATTTGATTCAAACAAGGGGAAGATTTTCAACGGTGTACTATGCCAAATGATTCCAAATATAGAGATTATCTTTGAAACCCCTGATGATAGAAGCACGCTTTCAGATACAAAAAGGATACATATGAAGTGTAATTTTTAAAAGTGTCTTTTGTATGATATGCTTTTGTATATGAAAAATGAACAGGTTTACTAAATAATGTTTCACCGTGCATTCAAGACAGGGCCGTAGCTAAGGGGGCGCTATGGGCGGCTCACCCCCCCCTAAAATATTTTGAGCCCCCCCCCCCCCCTGGAAAAAGTTCCAAGGTCACTAAATGTTCCGAAAATTCAAATGAAATTCTGTTCAAAAATCTAATTTAGTTTTGAGACTCTTTCACAGTTTTGCAGAGTTACTAAATTGTATCTAAAATACGTGTTTCAACACTCCCTCATCCTATTGGTACATATGAAGCTAACAGGATGTTTAATTTTGCACCAGTTATACATTCAAAATTTTCATCATCCTATACTTTTCTTAGCATAAAATGAAGTTATTACAAGAGTTTAATGAGAAACATAGTACCTACAATGTGAATATGCACTAATTTATCTTTCTGCATTAGAGAGAGAACAAAAAAATATGAGCCCCCCCTACATTCCCTTGAGCTCCCCTTATATTCCCCTGAGCTCCCCTATCGTACACTTCTAGCTACGGCCCTGATTCAAGAATGGGATCAAAATATAATGTGCAGAATGTATTAGCTAAATGATAGAGCATAACTTTTGTGAAAGTCTCGAAAATATAGCTTGGAAATTCTGAAAATGATCGTCGATAAAAGAAGCTTGAAAGGAAGTTTGTTCGCAAAAGAAAGTAAAAAGATGTGGGGCTGTATTTAAATACAGTATGTATCATACACTTTTGCAAGTACACAAAATTGCATGTACTACTATTATATTTGGATACAGGCCTTTTCTTATACTTTTCAGTCAGATATGGCATTTCATTGTGCTAAAAAATCAAATTTCTTAACACTATTTAGTACTACTGAAGAGTATTTTATAATCAATGCCTGATACATGAATTTTCGTTATATATTTTTTAATTACATATGATTTTTAATATTTGAATATGAGTAATTATACAAAACTGCTCATTATACATCATATATGTGCGTTCGTGTGACTTTTGCTGTTCTAGCTTTTCGATTTCTATGATGTATTAAATGTCTAAGTTTACCCATAATAAAATTATTCTTTGAAAAAGGAGGATAATTCTGAATTATGGTCACCTTCTTTTTACATTTTTAACATCAGGTTAAAAATTTACGCAAATTCTAAAAAAAAAAAAAAAAAAAAAAAAAAAAAAACTGTATTTTTATTTCATCAATGATCATAATACAGTTAATACTATTCCTACCAATGTCAAATGACACTTTTTAAAAGATTTTGATTTATATTTTTCCATTTATTATTTTTAGACTGAAACAATTACAAATCATTTTTAATATATTGAAAACTTTTTCATACTTATTAAATTCAAAAATGTCAAGCAAAATAAACATAAATCTAAAATTTAAAAAAGGTGTCTTTGTGATGCTAGTAGATATATTGTTAAAGAAAACTAGAATTAAAATAATATTCAGAGTAATTAAAATAATATCATTCCCCCCCCCCCCCCCAAAATTTGACATAATATATTTATAAAAAATAAATAAATAAATAAATAAAAATAACGGATTTTGAGCACTGATATAAATTATTTGAATCTTAACTTTTTCTATGGGCAAAAATCGGTCAAATCGAATTGAAGCTATTTGGAATGTTTTATTATGAAGTATGATAATAATATTCGTGTAGTCGGTCATATAATAAAATTATGTACACCATGTTTTATTACAGATTCGTGTAAATTTTATGTGCGTCAAAGACAAAAAAGTGTCTTAACTTTGTTCAGTCTGGCAGATTTTCAAACAACTTGACATTTATGAGATTATTAATTTCGTTTCAATGTGGCAAAAAATAGACTTTAAATGTCACCATTTCCTTTGCGGGATAAAGTCTGAGTATTTTGCTTGTAAATGAGCTTTAAATTTCATCAGAAGAACTTCATCTTGGATTTAATTTCGATTTCAAAATCGCTGGCATAATTTTGGAGTGCATATACAGGATGTTTCATGCTATCGTTTTTCAGCAGACTTCGTGATGCCAGAGTGAGCTCCAAAGGAACGTTAAACTGAAGATGACTTGACAAATTTCGAAACATTAGGTGTATTTTAGATATGTATTTAATTTTTAATAATGATTTTATGTATTTTATACGCTAATTAATATCTAGTGTGCTTTTAGTATTAAGTTTAGCAGCGTGAATCCAAGATTTTATTGTAATAAATGCTTCTTTATTTTTAAATTAATTCCCCATTTTATTTTTATCTCCATTATTTAATACTATTACCTAATTTTTAGTCCCTTATTTACTGTTTTTACTTAATCAATGATCATAATACAGTTAATACTATTTCTGACATTGTCAAACGGCATCTTTTAAAAGATTTTGATTTATAATTTTTCCATTTTCATCTCCATATAATAATAATTTTTAGGTTGAAGCAATTAAAAATCATTTTTAATATATTTAAGACTTTTTTATGCTTATTAAGTTCAAAAATGTCAATCAAAAAAAAAAAAAAAAAAAAAAAAAACATAAATCAAAACTTAAATGATGTGTCATTTTGACACCAGTAGAGATATTGTTAAAGAAAGCCAAAAGTAAGATAATATTCAGAGTTATTAAAATAATATCTTTCTTATCTCCAAAATTTAACATATGTACTTATAAAAAAAATTATAACAGGTTTTGAGCAGTGGTGTAAGTTATTTGAATCATTAACATTTTCTATGGACAATAATCAGTCAAATCGAGTTCATGCTTCTTGGAATGTTTTCTTATGAAATATGGTAATAATATTCGTGTAGTCGGTCGTATAGCAAAATAATGTACAAAATATTTTATTACAGATTCGTGTGATTTTTATATGCATCAAAGACAAAAATGTGCCTTAACTTTGTTCAGTCAGGTAGATTTTCAAACAACATGACATTTATGACATTAATAATTTCGATTCAATATGGCAAAGAATAGGCTTTAAATGCTGTTATTTCCATTGTGAGATGAAGGCTGGGTGTTCTGTTTGTAAATGGTCTTTAAATTTCATCAGCAGAACTTCATCTTGGATTTATTTTCGATTTCACAATAACTGGCACAATTTTGGAATCTACACATATTAAAATCAGATCGTATGTATGTTGTATATGTGACGCTATCTCCTCCTATCCCGTAAACGGAGAAACGCGCGTTTGTTTTGAATTGAAGGGGGAAAATGCCGGGATCCCGAGTTACCCATTCGTCTGTCTGTCCGTGCGTCTATCTGTCCGCATATAACAACTCAAAAACTACACAACCGAATCGTTTGAAACTTAAAATATATAATTATTAGATAATTTTGTTGAGTCATTAATTTTGTGAAAATCGGATGCATAGTTCAATTACAGGGATAATCAAAAGAATTCCGATACATTACGGTCAATGGGGAAAAAGTTTCAAGGAAACGTATGACCTGTACTATTATACAAGGATCGACTTACAAATTTAGGGGCCCTGGGCATAGATGCTTACGGGGACCCCATATCATCGATTCTTTACAGGAACCTCGACCAAATATACATATATATGTGTGTATGTATTATTGAAAGCCGTAGTTATTAAATTCATTACTGATCAATAATTTCTTTTAAATATTCATTAAAAAACTAAACTTGATAATTATTAATTTGCTTTTTAATAATTATTTCATTGTTATTAAATTTAATTGGATAGATGTTTTCTAATAAATTGTATGTTTTCAGATTTCTGTTTTCTATGTAATTTCATGTATCTGGAATGATAAAGCATGCAACAAATGATAAATTTACAACAGTACTACAATATTTTAAATATTAGCTATTAATAAAATATTTTCTTTCACTGATTTTTTTTAATAGTTAAAACTACATTTAATTTAGGACAATAATTTTAAAAACTTCAGCAGCATTTGAGGACTCCTGAAAATCGGGGGCCCTGGGCGTGTGCCCCGAATGCCCTGCCATAAATCAGGCTTTGCGATTATATTTACATGCTTAGAGTTCCAGGATAATTACTCAAGTATTTTTCTAGATATTTAACAAAATGTCTAAAATCGCAGATGGACGATCCTCTTTGGCCATATGGAGTATATTAAAATAATCAAAATCTGTGATTATCAATGTTGACCCTCTCCTTGTTAGATGCAGGCATTTATTCGTTGCTTTCTACAAAAACAAACAAACAAACAAACAAAAAAAACATTCAGCTATTAACCCCTTGGGGACGAGCGACACGTAAACGTGCCGCAAAAAGGCTTAATAACCTTTGTTTATCCCGACCAGTAAAATTATAATGTAAAATTTGCTTTGTTTAATTGGAGTATATTCTCGATTTAATAAAGCGCAAATTTCTGTTTTTAAAAGCCAGTGACAAAACAATGAAAATTTCGCAAAAGGATCCCATCGCGAAAAAGCTAAAAAATTGTGTAAAAATGTAAAAAAAAAAAATCAGACATTTTAGTTTTTATAAATAAAGGAATAGAGGACAGCGAATGGGAATCCAGGGACCGAAGAGGTTAAAGCTCACAGCTGACAATAATGTAATAATAGGTGCATTAACTTCAAATAAAAATGTATGTCTAATGTTGGACTGTAAAACCGATTTTCGACTGAAATGGCGTAATATTTCAAAAAATTGATCAACAACGGGAAGGAGATCAAATACTAGCATTGTCACCCTATATCCATATTATACACTTACATCCAACTTACAACATTCATCCTTTTTAACATATAACAACTTTCACTTCACACTATATACAAAATCTTTGTAATAATGTACAATTTATCTTACACTTTTCACTTATGTTAGAGTGTGTTAAAAAAGTAGAAAGAAAAGTGACGAACAACTTAGTCATAAATTAAATATTTCCGACGGCTTATGCGCCTGAGTACAAAGAGATTCAGCGGAACAAGGTCTGGTTAAGTCGATTCTATTGTATTATAATTTCTCATACATATTTATATCCTTACAGCTGTAGAGAAATGGTAAAACGATCTTTCAGATGAGCAGAGTACTTCAGGGAAATTGAAGCATGATTATTTATTCAAAAGCTTAGTTCTTTAAAAGGTAATTAATTGCAAGATTTCAAATGAACAGTTAGTAGCAGGTTATTGAGACATTTTTCTATGGAAAGTATTTTTAAGGTTCCAGGGTGTGTGTTTTGTGGGGGAATTTTGCATTTTCTTTAACTTTAGTATGAGCATAAAATCTCAAATTTATCAGGAGGAGCATTTCTAATGTTTCAGAGGAATAATGCCCCCTTGGACCACTCCCTGAATTAATCAATGAATTTAAAGACGAGAAGATATTTTTTAAGAGATTATGAACAATTAGAAAATCTAATTGAAGCTGAAAGTTTTATTCTTTGCGACATTCTTGATCTATGTTAGTTTCTGAAATGAAGCTTACGAAGATAACTCAACATATAGAAAGGCGTTGAATTTATGCATGCGTATACATTAAAAGTGATAAAATATAAACGATATATTAAAAGCCTTTAGCATAACTGCAAGTACATTAAGTGTCAAATACCTGTAATACAGTAAAGCGTGGGAAAACGAACCTTTCCTGAAACAACAACAACAAATTAAAATTTAAAATGTACGGCTCCAGGGAAAAAAAGAAAAGAAAAAAAAAGATACGATTTTAATAGAAAGTCTGTATTCGCTAAGACGGAATACTTTTTGAATGTTCTCAGATTGCATGATGTAATATTCAAATCGCGTAATTTTTCAAAAAATTCATCAACTAGTAGAAAGGACATCAATTACTGGCGTTGTCAACATATATCCATATTATATTCTTACATCCAACTTACACTATTCATCCGTTTTAACATACAACAACTTGCACTTTACACTATACAACATCTTTGTAAGAATGTAAAATGTATCAAACGCTTTGCACTTATGTTGGAAAGTGTTAAAAAAGTAGAAAGAAAAGTGACGAAAAACTTAGTCATAAATTAAATATTTCCGACGGCTTACGTGCCGGAATACAGAGAGATTCAGCCGAACAAGGTCTGATTACTGTCGATTCCATTGTATTATAATTTCTCATACATATTTATATCCTTACAGTTGCAGAGAAATGGTAAAACGATATTTCAGATGAGTAGAGTACTTCAGGGAAATTGAAGTGTAATTATTCATTCAAAGGCTTTGCTCTTTAAAAGGTATTTAATTGCAACATTTCAAATGAACAGTTAGTAGCAGGTTATTGCAAAATGGATATAGACATTTTTCTCGGGGAAGTATTTTTGAGGTTCCAGGGTATATGTTTGTATGCATGCATGTGTGTTTTTTTGTGTGTGTTTGTGGGGGAGGGGGTGAATTTTCCTTATCTTTAGTAAGTGAAAAGCCTCAAATCATTCAAGATTTAATGACGGGAAGATCATTGTTAAGAAATTATGAACAACTAAAAAATCTAATTGAAGCTGAAGTTTTATTCTTCGCTACAATCCTGATGTATGTTAGATTTTGAAACGAATTTTATGCAGATAACCCAAAATCTAATAAGACGAGGGAGTATAGGTCAGTGTATACATTTTAAAACGATAAAATATAAACGATATATTAAGCCTTTAGTATAACTGCAAGTACACCAAAGAAACAAATACAGTAAAATTTGGGAAAACGGAACCCTGCCTGAAACAACGACATCAAAATTAAAAAAATGTATTAATCAACGAAAAAAAAAAAAAGATACAATTGCTAGAAATGGTGCACTCGCTAATACGGGATATTTTTAAAATGTTCTGAGATTGCATTATAGTGTATACTGATGGTTTAATAGAACGAATAATACAACATATAATTGTATGTAAAATAATTATATTATTATATAAATCAATAAAGCATACTTTGTGATAAATAGGAATATTGGCGTTCTTAGTTATCCCTCGATGTAAAAAGATTGATAATTGAATGAAAAAAACTTTTCACATATAATGCCAAATAATTTTACTGCGACACTGCTTCACATATTAGTTCATTAAAAGGTATTTAATTGCAAGATTTCAAATGCATAAGTTATTGAGAAATGAATGCAGACATTTCTCTCAGGAAAATATATTTGAGGTTCCAGGGTATGTGTTTGTAAGCATATATGTGTGTGTGTTAAGTAATCAATTCCGAACGAATTTATAGTGTATCAGATTTATTCTATTTTTTTATTACCTTTTAGTTTAAAAATATTAAGGAATCCAACCCGGACTTGTCGGTTTACAGAACATTGGTGAAAATAATTTTTATTATTCAAAATTAATAATAATAAATAATTCACTTTATTACAAATAATTCTCAATTACCCGAGTATTACAAACAATGCGTATTTGTGAGCAAGTAACGTAATAATCCAGTCATCAAAACATTGTGCAACGTTCTTGTCGTCCGTCTGTGCAAATAATGTCATGAGCAATGAAATTCTTTTTGACCAACTGTATTCACAAAGCTTAAATGCGATATTTTACTACACCATAACAATTTATTTGGAGAACAAATGAGTTTATTTTAAAACACATGATTTTTTTTATGAAAATCATATAATTTTACTTTTAACGACTTTCATTTTAGCGGAAAAATATTTATATCTTTAATTTGTTCTTTCATTTGAATTTTGCATTAATTTTTTTCTAAAAATTCAAAGTCAAAGGAATTGATGTTACTCACTGGAAATTATCTCTATAACGTTTATTTATTTCAGAAATCCTACGTAAAACAAATTCGAATGAAATATGATATAGGATTTGTTACCGTATAAAACGCGGTTCAAAAAGTTTAATGTTTTCAGTTTCAACGATATGTTAACGTTCTAATAATGATATAAATGTATCTTAAATGTGTATATATATATATATATATATATACATACATATAGAACCAATATAGAATACTACTATTAAACATCTATGATGAATATAGAATAACCCATAAAATAACAAACTAAAACAAGACAAGAGGAGAAGGCAATATTGGAATAATAACGAAGTATTGGAAATGTGGAATTTGGCTTGTTGTCAAGGGTAATACCAAACAGACACATTAATAACGATTAATTTCTGATTAGAAATTAGGATAAACCTAAAAACGATTTCTAAATCACTTAATTAATCGTAAATGCAAAATTTAATTCAGTATCTGTATACAGTTGTCTTTTTGATCATTTATGGTCTAGATTTTGTAAAAGTGCTTAGGAAGTCGCAAAATTTAAATTAATTTTAAATGGATTAATTGTATTAAGAAATTTATTAATTGTATTTTTTTTAGTAAATGGGTCATTCCAAAAATAAAGGTCCCTTTTGAGAAATTTTTTTTCAAAATTTTTTTCATTTAAAATGAAATAAAAATATCCTTGAGCAAGTTGTATACATATTCAAGAGTAAAAATTGAATATCAACAGCACACTTTTTTAAAAATATTTATTACTACACTTAGAAACACAGACACATTGGCTGAAAAATGTCCCCTGTGTTACCATATTTTAAATAATCTTCTCTTTTTTTTTTCTTATTAAAACAGAGAATTGCTTTCACAATATTAACACTTTGATATAAATGCTCTCTTTCAGTGCCATATAGTTTTTTGTTTATGTATATATTTTTTTTCAAGAAATAGGCATATTATGTCCCCCGTGTTACCTTTTTTGTATTCTCCCTGTATAAAACTTTATATAACTTGGTAAAAATTACTCTAATATAATAAAATTATAGTAAAACTTATTTATACATATTAGCCAGTGCATATTATAAAACTGATTCATTAGGAAGTTTTTTTCTTTTGTTCTGATAAAGGAAATGTCAGTAACACAGAGGACAATAAAGTAACAAAGGGGACATCCTAATTGAACATAAAAATTTTAACAATCTTAAAAGTGTACTTATGTATTAATTAAAAATGTATTTCTGATATAGACCAACAAATATATTAAAAAACAGGATATTCTGTTACATTTCATTTTTAAACTTGGGTTTTTTGTCCCTTAACAACATGGTTACCACTATCATGGTAACACAGGGGACTAGTAACACAGGAGACAAAATGAAATAAATTATCACCTATGTATTATTATTTTCATAGAAACAATGTTAAGTTAGATGGAATATTTTCTTTTAACTAAGACTTACAATTTAAATGCCAATAAACTAGAAAATTAATAATTAATCGAAATAAATAAATAGTAACACAGGGGACACCCAAAAAACACACCCACCTTCAAAAATCACCTTTACTTAGATAATATTCTTCAAAATTTAACAAATGAAGAAAATGACTACCTCGGATGAATGCTAACTCTAAAAGTACGTGAATGACTACTGTTAACAACATTTAGGTTGCAAATTCTTATTTTAATATTAAGAAAAAGGTGGTGGTAACACAGGGGACAAAAATTAAGAGACACATGAATTTTTCTTATAAAATGAAAAAAAAAATATTTACAAAAAATATTTTAAGTATATAGGGATAGTATAAAGACTACAAAGACATAAGAAATAACCTGAAATATAACTTAAACGATACATATAATAAAAAAAATAGTGTTTAAAAATCAAAAATTGTTCTTGGGACATGGCTTTTTACAAGACACAATTATTAAGAAAGTTATTTGAATAACAATAAATGGAATTTATCTCAAATTAAAAAATTGCATTAAAGAAAAATATCTTTAAAATATATTTTCCAATATTTAAATTTAACTTTGAAACAAAATTTTTGAAAATATAGCAACACAAAGTGTCGGGACACCAAAGGGTGCTTTATTTTTGGAATGACCCAAATACTACGTGCATACTGCCTTCAGACCTACGAGTAACAAAAAACTTTAACCTTTTATGCCCGAGGACCTGACAATTAAAATCTAAAAGTTTGTGGTCCATCTTAAATAGCATAGGCAAGAAATGTATACAAACGATTGCTAGCTATAAGTGGCTCTTATTTAAGACACTTAATTTCAATCAAATTTGCACCAGAATTTTTCAGTAAAATTTCGCTTTTATTTAAAATTTACATTAAAAAAAATTGAATTTTTTTCAACTTAAATTCTTTGTATTCTGGTTTGTTTCCAACATTGCAGCAATAGAATAATTTGTCTTTGTAAGGTATTTATGTTCTGTCAATTTTGAATTCAAGGATAACCCGAGGGCAGTGGCGTAGCTAGGATGGGTGACACCCGGGGCAGATGTAAACGATGCCAACCCCCCTCCGCTTCCCGCTAGTTACGCCACTGCTTGGGGGAGGGTATTCCCCTCGGATCCCCTATCCTCGCTCGAGGAAACGCTAGCGAGCTAATGCTATTCCTATTGGGAAGCATTTTTCTAATTACTCTTTCGCATTTGACATTTTTAAATAATTTTTTTTGTATTGGATCACTGAGGTGCATGCCGACAGCGCACCTTTTTTACTTTTTCGATTTTGGTTGCAGATATTTTTTTAAAATGCACTTTCAGTTTCGAAACCGGTTTTGAAAGTGAAACTAACTTTGTAAAAAATATCTGCAACCAAAATCGAAAAAGTAAAAAAGGTGCGCTGTCGGCATGCACCTCAGCTATCCAATACAAAAAAAAAAAAAAAAAAAAAAAAAAAAAAAAAAAAAAAAATATTTAAAAATGTCAAAATGCGAAAGAGTAATTAGAAAAATGCTTCCTCATAGAAATAGCATTAGCTCGTGAGCGTTTCCTCGAGCGAGGACAGGGGCCTTAAGATTCAATTCGCATGGTAAAATTCAACCGGTATGCCAAGTCATATCTTCTTTTGAAAACATTTAAAACTCTGATTTTAACAGTTGACGAGTAGATTTACCACTGTACTTTCTTGCATTCGAAAGTATGAAAATATTGATAATTGGAAGCAGGAAAACATAATGATGAACCTACCAGTCAATCGGGTTTTCCGCCAAGATAGGACTCGGCAGACCGGTTTCGTTTTAATACGCGAATCGAATTTTAACGAATTCTGGAATTTCAGCCGTGAACTCGATGAAATGATTGTCTGTGCTGCCTCCTCCTAGTCTAATCAGGCCCTTATTACCGCATGGGCAAATCGGGACTTTGCCCATGGGCCCCGGACCTTAAGGGGCCCCCAAAATCCATATATTAAATTATAAAGTATTTACTTTCTTTTCCAATTCCAACTCTTCCATATGTTGAAGTTATTAAATTCATCTTAAAATAATATAACGAATTGATAAAGTTATATAAGAGGGTTTAGTTCTGTACTAAGAAAAAACAAGTTGGAAATTGCACGTGAAGCGTAGCAAATGAGGTGCGTTCGTACAATAACGAAGTTTTAAAAATATCCCTCTCTTATATCAATCTTATAAAATTGTAAATAATTACAATTAAAATGCGCACCAAACAATGTTCTCGCTATACCATTATGCATTGGAATACTTTTGTGTGGCCTTGTAAATTAATAACAAATATTCTTTGCACCACAGATTATGCAAAATGTATATTATAATATGTACTTTATACATGCATATCAATTTTATTACGTTCGAATGAATGTAACACCATTAAAATACATTTGAAACATTTCCCCCCATTAACCGTAATGTAACGGAATACTTTTGATTGCCCCTGTAATTGAACTATGCATCCGATTTTGATAAAACTTGAAATAACTCCACAAAATAATGTAATAATTATGTATTTAAAATTTCAAACGATTAAAATGCATTTGAAATTTTTTCCCCATTGACCGTAATGTAACGGAATTATTTTGATTGTCCCTGTAATTGATCTGGGCATCCGATTTTCATAAAATTTGAAATGACTCGACAATATTATATAATACAGTAAAGCATCGTTTATACGACGATCACTTATACGACGTTTACATTTATACGACGTTTTAATGTGGTCCCGATTCATTCCTAATCATTTTAATGTAAAAATATATCTTTTATACGACGCCTAAAATCGTTTATACGTCGATTTTTCAATTTTGTATAGGTTTATTTTTGTTTGTTTTTCTTGTGTATTTTACAAACAAGCGAAAGTTGGCAGTTATGAATGACACCAAAGAGCGTGTTATCCACTCCACATTATAAAAATATGGGCTGGTGTTCGATTAGTCTGAAAAATCAGTTTACGTGTAACAGATTACACTGGGAGGGTGGAGGGGTCGTTCTTTTTTCGGGGATGGTCAGCTTTCCTGACCTGTTTTAAGTTGCAAATAGACTATCCTTCTGTTATCAGTATTGGCGACTTTTAGTTGGCCACGCGGGGTTTTTGATCTTTGACTTTAAATGGAAAGGAAATGATGTTCTGCAAATTAGGAACCTTTCGGTGAAACACAAATAAAAGTACGCATATTTAAATTGCTTACTATCCCCACCCTCGTTTTTTTTTTTTTTTTTTTTTTTTTTTTTTTTTTTTTTTTTTTTGTTTAATTTACAAATTTATGCAAATCATCTCGTTAAACATTAAAATTAAGTGAAAACAAAATTAATTCTAGTTTTGGAAGCGAAAATCAATTATACGTCGTTATCGTTTATACGACGTTTTTAGGTAGTCCCTTCGGCGTCGTATAAACGATGCTCCACTGTAATTATTTATTTTAAATTTCCAACGATTCCGCTGGGTAGTTTTTGCGTTGTTATATGCGGACGGACAGACAGACGGACGGATTGAACGACAACAATAGGTGCTACGTATTTACATAATTACGAACGCACCTAAAAAGTGTACTTTATTTAATTAATATATATTTCATTTAGAATTGACGGAGTTAAGAATTTTCTTCTATTTATATCCAAGATGTGAAAATATGTTTATGAATTACACGTATACGTATGAGTGCTCATTCGTTCTATTTGAATGAAATTGCAGCGATTCGAAAGGAGTCCCAGTTAGTCATAATCGGGGCCTGAGTCTAATAGCAAAGTTGTGTAATGTTAAGAGTTAGTATCTATATAAACTACCGTTTGGTTGGTTTTGTTTTTTGCTGGCCAATCATATACACGAGGGATATGAGCCCAAGGTGGGGGATGCCCTCTATGGGGGTCTTGCTATAGGAAACTAACCCATTTTATGCAAGGAAATCTAAGGTTCGAAGAAAACCGCTATAAATTATCGACATCGGCAGCTATTAATGTAGAAAGGTATTGTACGCCCATATCATAATAAAGTCCCAGATATTTATCTCAAACTTAGCAAATTCATTTATTAACTATTTGGAAAATAGTTGTTGTCCTTAGTAAAGCCCTGGGAAATCTGAAGTATATCTGAATCTTTTTATTGTTTGAATTCCGCAACTTTTTAAAAATTATTCGTTTTCTTATTGGTCCATATTTAATGTTCAAAAATGGAATATTTCTGTTTTTATTTTAACCGTTTTCTGATTGGTTCATGTTTAATGTCCAGAAATGAAATACTTCTGTTGCCACGATGACAAAAAAAGTATTTAAAAAAAAACTACAAAAAATTAATAACTTAAAAACAAATTGAGATACAGCTTTCAAATAAAGTGCATTTAAAAGTAAATTTTTTTTCTCTATACGACAGTGTAAAAATTCAAAACGTGTAATGTTTAGAAGTTTAAAAATTTGCAGTACCGAAAATTGTAAAACTAAAATTTTATTTGAAATTTGTATATGATTGGTACAGGAGTATAATTTTTAATCCATGGCGTACGTAATATAGGACTCTGTTATGACGTAAACTATATTTTGATTATCATAAAAATGATGTTTATTATTATTATTATTTTTAAATATAGAATTTATTTATGTCAAAAGTTTTAGTCTTTGAAAATATAATTTTCCAAATAGTCATTGCAATTTGTTAAATTACATTTTTTTTTTTTTGTTTTGCGTTTTTTTTTACTATTTAATGTTGATTAGAGTAAAATTAAATTAAGTGCACGGAATGGCTTTTCGTCTGCTTTTTTTATATTTTATCTAAATAAAGGATCTTTTTAATCGTTGCTGCTGCCATCTGTTGTATTAAAAATCTACTGAAAATAGTCACCCGAGAATTTTGGTATGTTTTATTTTAAGATCGTATACGTATATTTGCAATTTATATATAAGCAATTTTGACTATTACCATGCCTGTATGTTTTTTTAATGATATTTAAAAACTAAATTGATGACTTAAAAAAAGTCAATTATTTCTGGCCAAGAAAAAATATTGATTATAAAAAAAGTACATTTAATAACTTTATTTCTTTTAAAATGTCTTTCATTTTGTGCAAGCTTTTATGAATGACTAAAGTGGAAAAAGTTATCGAAATGCAGATTTATTTGCGATTTTTTCAATTTGTAGGAATAATGCGATAAAATTTGCAATAAATATTTGATAGAGTAAAAGTTTCGAATGTTAAGAGTTTAAATGCTTTACACCACAGTGTAGTGCTGCCATCTATTGTAAGAGAAAACAAATAATCTTTAATACAGTATTTCATAAACTTCTTTAGTTTTTAATTCTTTAGTTTCAGACACTATAGGTGCATTTATACATCGTTAAAAAGAGCATACAGAATTTATTTTAGACACCAGTAAAAAAAGAAAAGTAATATTTGTTTTCGTTAATAAGAGCGTTTTCATTAGCATTTAAGTTAAGATAATTAAAACAAGTTGGAAATTGCACGTGAACGTAGCAAATGAGGTGCGTTCGTACGATAACGAAGTTTTAAAAATATTCAGATCTTGCTGATATAGTAGAGCGTACTCCGGATACAGTATAGTAGTCGAAATCTTTACGTTTCTGTAAATATGCAGGAAGTAATTTTTATTACACCTCAGCAACGTATATCTTATTCATAAAATGTGAAATAGTTGAATATAATTAAAACACGTACCAAACCATGATTCCCCGTATAGCATTATATAGTGGAATACTATTGAACTATTG
Source organism: Maratus speculifer (assembly GCA_964019185.1). Taxonomy (NCBI): domain Eukaryota; kingdom Metazoa; phylum Arthropoda; class Arachnida; order Araneae; family Salticidae; genus Maratus; species Maratus speculifer. Next base: position 340,724,974 of record OZ025290.1, on the reverse strand, counting down.
TGTGGCCCTGTAATTTAATAATAAAAATTCTTTGCATCACAGATTGTACAGAATGCATATTTTAGTATATATTTCATAGATTCATGCCAATTCTATTATGTTCGAATGAGTGCAACATCATTAAAATGCATTTGAAACTTTTTCCCCATTGACCGTAATGTAACGGAATCCTTTTGATTGTCCCTGTAATTGATCTATGCATCCGATTTTCATAACATTTGAAATGACTCGACAAAATTACGCAATAATTATATGTTTTAAATTTCAAACGATTAAAATGCATTTAAAACTTTTTTCCCTATTGACCGTAATGTAACGGAATCCTTTTGAATGTCCCTGTAATTGATCTATCCATCCGATTTTCATAAAATTTGAAATGACTCGACAAAATTATGTTATAATTATGTATTTTAAATTTCAAACGATTCGGTTGGGTAGTTTTTGCGTTGTTATATGCGGAGAGACGGACAAACGGACAGACAGACAGACGGACAGACGGACAGACAGACAGACGGACAGACGGACGGACTGAGCGACAACAATAGGTGCTACGTATTTACATAATTACGAACGCACCTAAAAATAAGTAGTAGCAACATTTTTTAAAATTTTTTATTGTTTTTGTAAAAGTTCCGAAAGGGTTAATGTTTACCAGGGCCGTAACTATAAACTTGGATGCCCCGGGGCAAAACTTTATAGTGAAGCCCCTCGATATGTCTTTCTTTTTTATGCATGGGAGGGGGGGTATTTAAATTCGACAAAAATTTGTTTTTATCTATTGGTCCATATAATGGTAACAAAATTAGCTACAAAAGTTTCATTAAGCCAAACGTTCAAGTATTTATCTGGGTTATGCAATTAACAAATTATTAAATGGTTTATTTTTATGGAACAAATTTCCGAAATTAAATATTCAGCGAGTATGGTTGTAAAAAAAAAAAAAGAAGGTGAATAATATAAAAGCAAAATACAATTAAAAAAATCCCCCTCCCCCCATTAAAAAAAATTGTAATTTAACAAATTACAATGACTATTTGGAATATAATATTTTCAAAGACAGTATTTTAGACTTATAAATGATTTCTATATTTAAATAAGTAAGAAAAATCATGCGCTAAGCATAGATTATGAGAAACTTTCCAACGCTTCCTGAAATCTTTAACAAAACTTTGTTATTTAGAGAAATAAGATGCTAATGTCTATAGCCAAATATGTATTGAAATACTTTTGCATAGCCCTGTATTTGATCCGTCGATTGATATATATATACAATATAATGGGAAAATTTAGTTTAGCAAGAAAATACCTAACTGACTGAAATTTCTCTTGCAGCACTTTATTCTAATAGATGGAAAATACTTCAGTACTTTTGTTCAGCTCTGTAATTTATTCAGTATCTTTACTGCACGCCAGTATTTTGTTAAAATTTAGTTCAAACAAACACATTCTTAAAGCTACTTAAATCACATTTCCAGAAATTATCACATATGGGTGACCATGTAGCTAATTCTTTTCGTGACCCTGTATATTATTTTACCCATATTCTAGAAACATTTATTAGTAAACTGAAAGCAGTTCAACGTAAAAATGCATAACTACCACCTTTAAGTTAATTACTCTCATATTCAGTAACCTTTAAGAGCTCTTTTGTGTAACCCTGAACTATAACCCTGACTAACCAACTATAATTTGCAGACATTTTGTAAAACTTAAAGCGCATATCATAATTGAAAATGCATTTCAACCATCCATCAGCTATCATCGATAATACACAGTATTTCGGATTAAAATATAAGGTTGAAATATTTTGTGTGTCCCTGTAAAAGCTATGCACTTTATATTATGCGTTAAAATCTCTGCTGCATATATCAATTTTATGATACTTGAAATCGTTTAACGTTATTAAAATATGTCGCAAACAATTCCCTCCTTTATTATTGTGTAATGGAATACTTTTGAGTGACCCTGTAAATGAATAATAACTATTATTTTGACAGCATATTTTACAGAATGCGTATTTTAGAGCTCTTTACGAATCCATGTAAATTTGAATAAGTTCAACAGGGTGTAACACCTTTAAAATTCATTTGAAACGATTTTTTCCCATAGGCCAACAGAAGTATTCCATTTCTAGACATTAAGCATGGACCAATCAGAAAGCGAATGAAATAAAACACAGAAGTACTCCATTTTTGGACCGATTCTCCCAGTAGAAAATTATTTTCCAAATAGTAAAAAGTGCAATTTCTAAAAAAAGTGTATGTTTATTAAAAATTTCTAAAATCACACATTAAAAATACATGGTAAAATATTTGCTATACTGTTGTTAACATAAAAAAAAACTTAAAACAGTAACTGTTAATAAGTTTAATTTTTCAATACAAATACAGAAATACTATAGTCATCACTACGCCTGTAATAATAAGAATGAAATCAATTTAATGGTATGAGGAAGCTATAGCACAAAAAACGTCTATCATAAACATACATGATTTTTATTTAAATGAATGGGAATAATAATAAAAAAGAATTATATTTTAGTTAGTAATTATTTAGAACCAGATTAAACTAGCGGAAAACTTTTAATTGATAATTTAAAATATGACTTTCCAAATAAAAGTTTAAGGAAGATTAAAGATATACAGCTCATATTCAAAATATTAGAATAATTACTTTTTTTTCCCTACAAATTGAAAATATCGTTTGGTAATTAAATGTTTTTTAGCCCTTTATCTACCGAATTATGAATTCATGAAAATTTTATATTTTAAAGCATTTTACGTAAATTGTTTGAACTAAATTAAAAGATTTACATAATCTTTTAATAAATCTTTGAAGGATTTTAGAAGAATCGAATTATTTAGAAGGATTAATTAAATTTGAATTTAAAGGGATTTTGTGCAATAGTTATAACACTACTCAAATTTTTTATTTTAAGTTGTTTTCATAGTATTTTGTAGAATTATAAAATGTAATCTATTAATGTATCTATTACAAATGTTATTTACAATTATAATTAATGTATCTATTAAAAGAATTTTATAATAAGTAATTTTAATGGTACTTATAAGTACCGTCGGCAGATAAAGGATTAATGCAAATATGCAAACGAGATATTTTTATTAAGAATTTATAGTTGATTAAATTTATTTATTATGTTAAAATTAATGTCATTTTGAAAAGATTAATTGAAAATAACTATTTTGAAAAGTCAAAATATTAGAATATTTATTCAAGATGTTGGAAATATTAGAATGTTTCATATTAATTCTCACCAATTCATAACTGGTGGCATCATTGATTAAATTCAGACGATTTCATTTAAAATCGATATGGATCTATTTAACTTCGTATAGTTGATTTGTATCGGCACGGTAAAAATCAATGTTAGAGTAAATTATTTACATTGTTCTCAATCAAGCATTAGCAAAATACTAACATAATAATAATAATAATAATAATAATAATAAGAAAATTTCAAAATAATTGTCGAAATGGCGACCGAAACCAAAAATATCTGCTAGAGATGACAGGAAACTAAAGCGTATAGTTATGAAAAACTGTTTAAAAAATGTGCAATTCTTGCACCGAAAATGGAAAGAAGGAATCAAAGTTTCTACATCGACAACATTAAGATGTCTCCATAAAAGAAAATTTGAATCTCATGTAACTTCCCATGACAGCAAAACAAAAGCTTAGATTGAATTGGCGTGAATCTAGACGTTTATGAAGCGAAGAAGATTGGAAAAATATATTATTTATTGATGATAGTATTTTTTGTGTTTCATATTGTAATCAAGGTATTCGAGTTTGGAGAATGAAGCAGGAAACACATTTGATAAAGAATGCATTCAACGTTCAGTAAAATTTGCTGCTAGTGTCATGGTTTGGGGTTGCATGAGTGCAGAAGGACCTGGAAAGTTATGGCATCGTCTATGAAAAGGTTAATTCTCAGATATATCAAGAAAGTTTGGAATATTACACGATTCCATCATCAGAAGATTTATTTGAAGATGATTTCATCTTTCAACAGGATTTAACGTCACCGCATACCCCGGTGTCAATTAAGAATCGGTTCCTCCAACGCAACATTAAGGTACATCCTTGGCCATAAAACTAACCAGACCTTAATCCCATCGAAAACTCATGGTGTATAATGAAGAAAAAACTCCAGAAAAATCCTCTTTCAAGTAAAACTGAGATAGTGGCACGTATAAAGTCTATTTGGATTAAAGTCTATTTTTTTATTACTAACTTTTAGCTAGGTGCTGGGCATTTTATAGGAAGTTAGATTAGAAACTAAAATCAATAGTTTTTTTAACCATCAGTTTGGGGCCCCTGAGGGTTGGAGGCCCTGGGGCAATGCCCCGTCTGCCCCGGCGGTAGTTACGGCCCTGATGTTTACCCAAATTTGCAAAATTCAACCTTCACCAATTTTATTAGTAGTGGTGTAAATTCTTTTCATTCTCCTGTTTAGATACTGTTAATTATAGCAACAAATAATATTATTCAAGAAAACTCTTTGAGGACAATTTTCGAATATTTTTACATATATTAACAGTTGCGCCAAATTTTCAAAAATATATGATCGAGTTAAAAATGTTTAAATAAAATAACACGTACTAGTTTGAGCAAAAAATTCTAGGAAATTTCTGAAAGTTGCGTTGTTTCCCTTTTATTTTACTTGCGTTGCATTTTTCATTTTACAATGATGTAAACAGTAAATTATCAACATTTCTGAGGAAAATCAGTTGATATTTTTATGTTGGATCTGAAGAGGATAAATTGGAACTTGAATGGTAATATTAAAAAAAAAAATGCAGGATTATATTATTAAAAAGTACTTAAGGCGCAACATCACTGACCGAAAAAGACCCAGATGTTAATGTAAAGTGTATGGGAGCGTTCTTTCCAAATATCTCGCTCAAATTTCAATATTTTGACATGAATTCTTTTGCATAGGATAGCTGAGGACAATCCACAACAGGCCTAGTTTTTACTTTTTCAATTTTGGTTTCAGTTTTTTTTAAATACTTTAAATTTCAAAACCGGTTCTAAAATTGAAACTATCATAACATAAAGAAATATATATATATATATATATAACGAAAATCGGAAAGGTAAGAACTAGGCCTGTTGTGGATCGTCCTCAGCTATCCTATGCAAAAGAAATCATGCAAAAATATTAAAATTTGAGCGAGATATTTGAAAAGAACGCTCCCATACACTTTACATTAACATCCGGGTCTTTTTCAGTGACTAGTGTTGCGCCTTAAATTATCTTCTTCCACTGATGTTCATACACGTTGTAGCCACATAGTCAAATGTTTGTAATATGTTAAGTATTATGCGAAAAATGACGAAAATATCGATTTTCTATTTTTTTTTTTTTTGCTGAAATTATGCTTTATTATACCTAGTACCTTCTGATGAAGTTTCGTAAAAATACGAGTATTATAAATACAGTTTGAAGCGATTTTATTACATCAGTGTTCCTTTAAGTGCCACAATCCACTTCACTTCACTTAAAAGTGATTTTTCCAGTTTGCGTTTTTTGGACGAATAGATATGTTCAAAGTAATAAAATATTTATGTATAATTTTCAATTGACTTTTATTTTTATATATAAAACTATGTATCAGATTTACATTAAAGTAAAAAGTGTTTTATTCTTTCTTTTTTCTCATATATAAATGTAAAATAAATTCCGTTTTTACTGTAATTTTACAGCATTGTCCGTAAGCTAATTAACTTATGATAAACTCGATGCGTAAAATTATACACACACTTCTACGAATTGTTAAAAAGAAATTAGCTCAAAATGTTCAAAGTTGTACGAGAACTTAATTTTACTTAATTTTTTTTTTAAGATAACTTTTTCTAAATTGGTTTTGCAAATTGAACAATCATCTTGATGGAATCAATTTATTTCGTTGAGTCTCTTATTATTATGTCAAAAATGTACTTTAAAATACTTAAATTAAAAAAAAAAGAGTTCAAAAGGTGCCGAGTCCCCATAATTTATTAGGTTTACTTATTATTCCAATAGTTATTTTTACATTATTATTAATAGTAAAGGATTTATAGTTATTTCATCTAATTATATAAGAATAAGCAGTACTAAAAATAACTGAAAGTACAAATAGACAAAGATTATTCAAACGTTAGCACAAAGAAACGTAAGCAAAGACCTTAAATTAATGAGAGTTCAATTCGAAGTTTTTGCTTATATTTTTGTGTAGTTTATAGTTTTTCTGGAAAAATGTTTTAATTTAATAATACTTTTAGCATAAATATCTACCTTACTGCTTTTGTTCTTAAATAACAAAGAAAGTTACCGCTCACGCATGCACGCAACGTTGACATGATATATATATTATTTGTTTTTCTTGCAAACAATCAGCAGAGCGAACACAGGATATCTAACAAATCGAAAGTATATTATCCAATTATTTGCTCACAAAATAGCTTTTACGCATTGATTTTTTTCACAGATTTTACTTTTCCCATCTCGTTACCAATGATAAGTCTTTCATAATACTTATTTTTTTGTGGTATTTCACCCAGTGTGTAAATATTTAGATTCTGTTATTAAGTACAAAGTGAAATATTGAATGCTAATGGTATTATGCCTTTTTCTTCTAGCGTAAAATATAAGTTTTTTTTGACGTAAACGAATTCCAATACTTATGTAAATGGAAATTATGGTAAAACACATTCTAAAGTAGAATTTAGGGAAGGGGGGATACAGAATAAGAAAAGGACATTTAATTTTATTTTGGCTATTGGAATGTTCTCACATAAGGTTGTGTTCTGTGATAGTTTTTAACCAGTATACGTATAAACAGTGTTACTCAATTGGATTTCTTAGGGATTGCGCAAACAAGATTATATTATAGTGAATATTATTTAATAATTTAATCAAACTAATATTTATTCTTGATCTATAAATTGTTTTTATATGAAACTTATCTTTAAACCTTATGAAAAACTATATTTTCATATGAAATGGGAAAAATTGACAGCAACTTTGTTATTCAATAGCAAAAAATAATTCCCAATAGCAATATAGGAAATATTTTTTCCATAGATATTATTTTTATAGGAATTCAATAGTTTAGTTTGATTTGCAATATAATTACGATCGATTTTGGTACAGATCAATATTGTTTTCAAAAATGAATCCATGAGAAAACTGTAAAACTCGTCATCTATGCATATCTTGAGTGTAAAATTGTGAATACTGATATTAAATATGCAGCAAAGTTTCAAAGGAAAATATAAATAAAGATATGAATCTATGTTAATAAATTTTTTGCTCATAGGTAAAGCTTTTTTAAAAATATATGACTATAAATTTGTTTGCGTTGCATATACGTAATTTTTATGAAGATGAGATAATATCTTTAGAAATTCTAAAATATCAGTTGGTGAGGAAATCATAACTCATATGCTTGGTTGTAAATTGTAAAAGCATTAAACTATTTTAAATTTTAAACCATAATTTTATTTTCATAAGAATAAATAACTCTTATACAATTTATTCTTTAAAGAATATTTTGTTATCTTTGAAGATATAAAATGCTAAAGTTTGCCTTTTTATTCTTATATAATTTTTAAAATAAGATAATACTTTATATCTGAGAATATTTTCATTATGACAAATGATTGATATTTTTGATACAGATCAATTTTACAAGAACTACAAATTAATAATGAATTCAATTAGCAACTAAGTCTTGATGAAAGTATTTTGATAAAAGGTTTTGAAAAAGAAAAAAAGAAAAAAAAGCGCATTCATCAGTTTTTAGAAATGTATTATGAAAATGTATAAATGTTAGAGATCTAAAGTTGAAATGTTTATAAAAAGAAACGCTACATAAATACGCCTTATTTGTTCAAAATGAAAATTTGATTTTAAATGACTTGAGATTTACTCCCTAGTGGTCCCAGCGGTGAATATAAGACTTTTTATTCGTAAAAATTTTAAGCAATTTAAAAATAAATACCATATTTTGTTCTATTGTTACTTTAAAAATGATGAACTATGTCAAACATGAATATTTCGTATTTAAATATTGACCATCGTACTTGACCATAACTCATAATCTTTCATGAATATTTTAGATTAATACCAGAGAAGAGGTCGGTGGCTTATGTTACTGTAATCAAGATATAGCATAAATAGTAAACTAATTTTACAGATATTAAATGTGTTAAAATTTGAAATTGTGTGTGTTTAAAAATGTATAATTAAAACAAAAATTGGCATAATATTTTTATGAAAAATAAAAATGTATTGTTAATCACACTCTGATATTTTCAGCTGAAACATTATTTGTTGCGTTATTAAGGCTATTGCTAATTTTTAATATGGTTAATTATTAAAAACATATATGCATCTTGTTGAAAATACATATTATAAAGATTACAAATTACTATTATTCAATTTGAAAAAATTCCGAAGTGATAGTGAAATTTAATATATTTCAATTCACCTATAAATAAATATCTAAAATATTTTATTTCAAATATATATTTTTTCAATGCTATAATACAGTTTGAGAGAATTCCGAAAGTACAGTTAAATTGGCTATATTTCAATGAAAAACATGTTAGTTCTCCTATAAAAAACAGCTAAAATATTTTATTTTTTAGATATATTACGAAATATTAAACGTAGAAACAATGAAAATATAGTTGAAAATGCATTTTAAACACTGTAAAAAATGGAGACCCTTTGAATAATGCCCCTTTTCATGATTATAATAAATTTAAGATCTGATTATTTTTTTAGATAAAAATCTATATTAGTTTTTTTAATGCTAACTTACGGACTTTTTAAAACAGTTGATTAGCAAATGAATGAGAAAGGCCTTTTTTAAGGATGAAATAAATTATATTTCATTGTCTCTATATTTTAAGTACAGATTCTAATATTATTATGCAGTTATGCATAATATTTACATGATTTTGACACATAATAATTATATTTCAGCGTCTCCCAATTTTAAATACGACTTGTACTGTTAAATTATGTGTGTTTATTTATGTTATTAGGGGTGTTTACCATGACTACGTTTCTTTCATGTCGATTATCAGAGACTGATTTTATTTTTAAAAATTTAACAGACAGTATGTGGAAAGTGTAAATAAAGATAAAGAAATTTTACAATATGATAGAATAACCAGGTTTAACATTTAAAAAATTACCTCGCCTCGTATATAAAATAATGTCTCAATTCAATTAAGTTTGACTTCACAAAATTAATATAGGAAAATGTTCGAATGAAAATGTTCGAAACGATAAATTCTGCTCACGTCGCGAAAATGTCAATTTAATAATTAAATATAATTTATCAAATATAACTTTTGACTGGGAATAGTTCAATTGACAATTGTTACAGATTATAAAGAAGTAAATGCAATGGCTGAATATAACTTATTAATTATGAATTAATTTGACGTTAAAAATAGTTCAACAATAAAACTAGTTAAAAAAATAATAAGAATTTCAATGTAATAACTCCGTACAATTCACTGAAATTGCCCCATACCACAAATAATAGTTTGATTACAAAATTTGTTTACATTACAATAATTTCGAAGCAGTAATCCGATAGAATTTATTAAATATAACCTACTTTAAGCTGAAACTATTTTAACAGCAATGTACATATGAAAATCTCTATGAAAATGCTTAGAAAAATCAGCTGAAATAAACTCTCTTGGGTCGAAGATATTTATAAAACAAAATACAGCAATCTAAAAACAAATAATGTGAAAACAATATTGTAGCAATTTAGATAAACTGTTAAAAACAATTGATCCAGAGAAAGAATATGAGCTAGATACCATAAAGTATAAAGCATCAGGTCATCACAAAGAATCTATTATGATGGTTAAAAATGTACTATAGAGTAAGAAAATAAGCTAGATAACCATAACCATAATTTATAAAATTTCAGGCTCATATGAAAAAGCTATCATGACTGACAAAATCTACTGTAGAGCAATAATATGAGCTAGGATAACAATAACATATAAAATTTCAAGTGTGCACTCCAAGAAGCTATTATGATTGCAAAAAGCCCTTTCAGATCTGTATCCCGAAATAAAATTAAGAAAAGTGTGAAAACCATCTCATCTTATTCACGACGATTGTTTTCAGTGTCTGGAGTTAACGGAGTAAGCCACGTAGCACAAGCAAAAACGAATACAAGAAGAGCACTGTGGATACTACTGTTCGGCTTCAGCATACTTGGATGGTTCTATCAGACGACTACATTGTTGGAATATTATTACAAGTATCCTACAGTCGTGAAAATCGAAGTGGACAAGCCTCCTATTATGGATTTTCCAGGATTAACTATTTGTAACATGAATAAGTAAGTCGTTATTGAATAAATCTATATAATTCTTGGGAATTTTTCCATAGAAAATTTCAGAACATTTATACGGAAAAAAAATTCCAAGAATTACATTGATTTACTCAATTTTCATTTCAATTTTCAATTTATTCTCTTTAGTTTTGTGTTTGCCCCAGAGTCGGTGGTTCACTGAATAATATTCCATCTTATGTTCTGGTGGTAGCCTTGTCAACATATGATTGTATGAAGTGCCAAGCTACGTATTGTTTCAAGTGGTTCAGTTGGCAGAACGTCGGTGTGTTACATCAATGAGCCGGATTCGAGTGCTGGATTGTGGGCGCTTTTTCATTCTGTTATTTCTACACTTTTTAAGCAGTTAAAATTTGAAGTATTATAAATAGTTTTTATTTGTTCAAATTCCAATAAATTCGGGATGAAAATGAAATGAAAATCGACATCTTAAAGAGAAAAATATGGGTTTCAGTTGAACTTTTAAACTTATTAACGGTTTACAAAATTATAAAATGTAGGCAAAAACCTTTTTTTATTTTATTTGCGACAGATATTTTTCATTTGATATATATATATATATTTATATATACATTAGATTCCCAATAACAGCACCAAAACTCATTTTTTACATGAAAAATAGCTTTTGTACATTCAAATAAAATTTCGAAATCTATTAAAAATCCTCGTGAAATATAAGCTGAAAGCAAGTGCTGAACTTCGAAATCGTCTATACAGAAAAAAAAAAAAGAAGAAATAAAAGATAGAAAAAAAGTATATATACATAAAAGTCATGCTTGAAAATTATTTTATAAACCAAAAAAATTGAGTAAATTGCGATACAGTTTTCAAAAAGATTGGGTTTGAAAATATTTTCTTTTTTGTATTCGACGATATAAAAATGTAAAATGTGCAATATTTAGAAAAAAAAAAAAATACTGAAGTAAAATTTAATTTTTGGTGTTGCCAACGCCAAAATGATGCCAGCGTTACGCATGTCAGTGTTTTGTCCTGTATAATATAGATAGACAAGTTTCTTTGCACGAATTAGACATTCTTATTTATTACGTGGAGACAAATTTAATCACGTATTAAAAAGTAGCCCTTAAGGGTGTATTTCGATTCAAACTGCTTATTTTCCGATTTATTTTTAAATTCACTTTCGCTCTGATATGCATTAAACTGGCAAATTGTCTTATTTAGAAAATGCACAAGATGCCGTGATTGCCGATTCTTTGATAAATGCAGAAAATATTGCAAAAAAAAAAAAAAAAAAAAAAAAAAAGCAATCAAAAACCGATTTTTTCGAAGCGGGAGGTTTACAAGCGAAAAAAGGGTCATACTAGAGAAGATAATTGCTTATAAATCAAATTCTAATTAATTGAGCGTAAAATGACATCACACGGCATCTTATACGTCACTTCAAAAATCCCCTCAGCAAGTTTCATGTTTCTACTTTTAAAAATGTGTCTGAAATTGTATCGGAAAAATTCGAGCTGTTGAAGGTGGAAAAACGTTTTTTCGAATACACCCTTAAATCGCTACTTTGCGTTGGTCAGCAGTAAGATTCTCTACAAATGGTTCAAAGAAAAAGAAATATTTTGTTCTTCAAAATATTTTTCTAATAGGTAAAAAAGGAAAAAAAAAAATTTTTTTTAATGCTCTTTTAGGTCTTTATTAATACAGAGACCAAATACGAAAATCTGTCGTACCCTTTCCCTTTTCTCTTTTTGTTGTATTTTTATCTTTGGTTTTACACACAACTTTACTCAATCGTTCTGTAATTTAAAACTGTCATAAGTAAAAAAAAAATGTTTTTTTTTCTAACTTTACATGTTTTAACTTATATAACTTTATGTAAACTTTATATAGCCCATTAACAAACGATCTGTTAACAATTTAAGATGATATTGTTATTTTATTCATATATATTTTATTATTATTATTATACTATAGAGTTAAGAAGTCCCTATTTTGCAAAGTATTTCCTGATAGATGCGGCTCAGAGGAAACAATAGAGGTTAGTATGTGATGTGGAAGAATAGCATCAAAATTATTCCTTTTCTCACTTTTTCTTTCTTTCTTTTTTTTCCTAATCTCCTTTCCTTCTTTTTTCTGAAAAGTTTAGGCTTTTACACGCGTACATATACCGGGTGTCCAGTAAATGACTGACCCATTTTGAATGTAAATAACAAAAAAATTGTTTGAGATAAAAATGCGCGGCTTGCTGTATTGTTATTAGAATATAAATAAATTTTAAAATATGCACTTTGTTAATGTAATATAATAATATTTAAAATAATATCTCAGTCTCAAGACTGAGGAGGTGAAGTATAATACAGATGGTTTAATCATAAATATTATTTTAAATCACTTTCCAACCAATGTACCCTATTTCTGAAGCTGATTCGAGAGTCGATTCAACATATAGATTCGGATTCGACAACATATAAATTCAGATTCAGCCTAAAATCTCATATTTATGAAAATTAGTCATGCCTCTATTCAAACAACCTGTTACCGCCAGCGCGATATTTTTTCCCGAAATTTGAACTATATTAACAAAGTACATGTTTAAAAATGTATTGATTTTCTAATAACAATACCGCGAACCGCGCATTATTATCTCAAACCGTTTATTTGTTATTTAAGTTCAAAATGGGTCAGTTATTTACTGGACACCCGGTACTTGGAAATCTACATCAGTAAGTAAATACGAATTGCTTGCCCCGATTCTTTGTTGCACGTTTTATTACTCAAACTGCAGGATACAATTCCGGGTTCAGGATTACAGAGTATAGATGAAAACTATGTGTATATATATATATATATATATTATATATATATATATATATATATAAATACTTTTATAAATACATCCAAAGTTATTCAGACAGTACCAATAAAAGAACCAATGAAACCAGTATTTTTACAATCATATTATTAAAAACAGTTGAAGTATGAAGAGAAATAGAAGGCAGATTACCAAATTACTAAGAAATATATGGATAAATGGACATTATATAACCAGAGTAATTCATATATTACCATACAATAAACCAATGAAACCAGTATTTTTACAATCATCTTATTGAATACAGTTGAAGTTTGAAGTGAAATAGAAGGCAGATTACCAAAATAATGAAAGATAAACGGATAAAAAGGCAGTAGAAGGCTTTTCTATTAAACTACTTCTTCAGGGGTGTATAGTTTAACAAAAAAGCAAAAACATCCAACCAGTTTCTGTTATGAGTCGTTCTGAAAGCTAAGAATTCGACTCACAATACACCCGACTGGCTGGAAGCTATTCAGATGACAAATTAGTAGATAGATACACATAGAAGAAAATAAAATCAATATGACAAAATAACAATAATACAATATTCCATTAAAAAAAAGATATATATACTAAAATATTTACCATTACCCAAATCCTAGCAAGATTCGTAGTGCAATCAGATACAAACTACATGTGACTTACTAACAGTCAAGGTTATGGTCATAGTATAAATCACATAGATAATAAAATAAAGTTGTAACAATAATTATAAAAATTAGTAAAACATATATTATACTATATAATTCATAATATATTTAGAAAAAAATAGATGCTACTATTAGAAATATTATATTTTTTTTTAATCAATTATTAATATTACTATATTAATTATTTAACTAGAATATATTACTACAACTTCTAGCAGAAAATTATTTTAGTGCTGCCATCTATAGGATTAATATATAAATTAAATTATATGCTTATGGTGCTGCCCTCTATTATAGGAGAAAAAATAAATTATTTACTAGCTAAGAATTTCCAAGAATAATTTCTATATATATATACCAGGTGTCCCAAAAATGACTGATCGATTTTAAAATTCAATAACTTGCAAACGGTGATAGCTATTTAAAAAATTTTTGCAGGAGGGTTATGTATAATGTCAGAAGTTTTTATAACGTAATTTTTTATTTTAGTTTGCATCTGAAACAATAGGTGGCGCTGACGGCGATTGAAGGCCAGGTCGACGCTTCACTCAGCACTGATCACCTGGCCTTCAATCGCCGTCAGCGCCACCTATTGTTTGAGATGCGAACTAAAATAAAAAATTACGGCAAAAAACTCCTGACATTATACATAACCCTCCTGCAAAAAATTTTTAAAGTGCTGTCACCGTTTACAAGTTATTGAATTTTAAAATCCATCAGTCATTTTTGGGACACCCGGTATATATTTAATTGAAAACTGCAGTAAATCTTTTACATTTAATACATACATACATACATATATATATATATATATATATATATATATATATATAAATTTCCTACTAACAATTCCAAAAATTCTTTTCAGATGAAAAATTTCAATTGTACAGTCTAATAAAGTTTTCAAATTCATAAAAGCCACATTTTCGAATCGACGCATACTAAGTTTTAACACCAAAAGAAATCGCCAAACATTTCGTTACTTACAGCAAATTTTTTGATTCTGATAATTTTAGTAATTTAAGCGCGAATCTCAATTAGATGATTGTTAAAATTTTGTTTGATTTATATCATTTCACTATTTTATTTATTTAATGATAGAGTTTAACTTGATTAAATGTTAACCAGAAACAAATGCTGAAATAGTTAAATAATTTACTTGTTTATCTTTTTTCTTATTCTACGGTGCCAAAATTAAAACTACGCGTTGTTGTTTAATCTCTCCAGATCCCTGGATTTATTTATGTACTTTTTTTAATTTCAGTTATGGATTTGTATTAACACTGATAACTAAGAAAGATTGAACAGCGAAAAAAAAAATGTAAATTAATTTTTGCGCATAAAACTTGATGATACATGAGGACCCGAAAAGTACATCATTTTTTGACAATTTCTTGGTCTTTTTTAATTTTATTATTTTAATTAGTTAATTTTATTATTTTATTATATAATTTTTTTATTAGTTTTCTTGATTTTATTTTATTTTACAATTGTGGTTAAAAAAAAAAAAAAAAAAAAAAAAAAAAAAAAAAAAAAAAGCGGTAGAAGCAAAATTTATGGGTCAGGTGTTTCCAAAGTCAATATAACGCCAATGTTTTTGTAGGACTGTTTTACTTTTTAATAAGAGATAATAAAACTAAACACGGAGGCGTTGAAATCTGTTAAGAATCTGGACTTATAGTGCCCAATCCTGTTTGCTAGAACAGGGGCCCAGAAGCATCTTTCTTTTTCGCTTGATCAACTGAATGTGAACCTTTAGTGTTTTGTTCTCAAGCGAACTTGGTAATTATTTTATGGGCCCGGAAATGTCGAAGGATGAGTAAGCCTTGCCAAAGTCGGTTAGTCAAACTCTGGACGTGTGTAGCGTAGTTGCGCGAGATGTGCTGACCAATCTGAAAAGAAGGAAGTATTCACAATTGAATAAATCGATGTACTCATATCAAATTGTGTATGTTTGGGTCAAAAATGATCACATGCTTTCTCAAATTTGAAACATCAGATGTTATCAAATCGAAACAAAGCGATAATTTTATAACCTATGATGGTTTATTTCATTTATGGCGGCATAAAAAATGTTTATTAATGTAAATATCAAATTTTGCACAGCATTTTAAAATAATTTAAAACTGCTTGCAAAATATGCTCTTGTCATAAAAATATTCGATTTGGATATCTTCTTAATAATTCTGCTATTTTTCTTAGTTAATAACGATTAAACGTTTCTTGTTAATAACCTTCAACGTGAAATAAATGTCAAAACATTCTTACTTTAATTTGTAAGTTCAGGGGCGCAGTACATAACGAATTATATTTGAACACAACCATGGAATCCAAAATAAGCACATGATTTTTTAAATTTTTGACTATATTTGGATCGGAGATATTTCGAGTATGTGGCGAATTTAAAATTGAGAACTTTTTACTCAATTATGAGTATCCACTTTTTCAGTGAATTAAGCTACCAGGCGCTATATCAGTATTTACATACATAAAATTTACGATGGTGTTATAAGCGCTTTTTATAAAAGAAAAAAAAACATTTTTTTTGTGAAAATACATGTTAATTTAAGAAATATTTTTTTTATGATCTTGTATAACAATCTTTAAAAAAAATTAAGACGGAACTAGTAAATATAAACCCTAGAGAGTATGAAACAGTTAAAATATCATTAAGGAGATTAAAATTATCCTACCGGGGGAGGGGCTAAAAATTAACGCTTATCTCTTTTAATATCTGATGATTTTTTTCAATGCTTTGCTTATTTTTATTATTGAATAATTACTGTATAAATCTCATTTGATAAAAATAATAACTATTACTTTCATTTTTTTCCATGTGTTTTCATCTAGTTTACTGACGAAGAAGTATTCGATATTACTTTCGAATTTATGAAGCAAGGAAAGAAACATGATCTTGGACATCAGAAAGAAGACATAATTGTCAGCTGTGAATTTTCGGGAATTCCACCTTTGGATACGGAGAGTTGTCTGGAGTAATATATTTATTGATTTGTTTTTACAAATCATCTAAAATTGCTTCATAAAATAATTCCTAAAATTTTCAGTTGTAATTTCACGTCGCTCTCAAATTAGTTTTCTTCAATAGAGTTGAGATTGTCCTCAATCCAAACTCATTACTTTCTGATACACGTTTCAATTCATTTTGTTTAAAATGCATTAAATTAGCAGATTCTTTTACTCATATATGACGAATATTTTTGTTCATGTCTTTAAAGAACGGGAGTTAAAGTTTGTTAACTGCTTGAGACGTATAAAATCAGCCGTGACTATTAAAAGTACTTTGCACAAAACAGCAATAATTCAGGTAAGAGAGACTCAGGACCAAGATCTAACTATGTATGTGGCATTTATTAATGAAAGTAAAAGAGCATTACACTCTTACGGGGTGACCCCCGGTAAACAGACACATACTGGGATACTACATCTTGACAGCCGGACGGTCAGAGATTGAATGGATCATGACGTTAGATAAGGTAGCCAAAATGCATCGAGCTAAATGTGGTTCCCCTGAAAAAAATGTAACCCCATACGTACAGTTCATAAGGAAAGTTTAAATTAAAAACGCGCCAACCGGACCGTTAATTTGGCGTTAAATGCATCAAAGTACAAATATGCATGCCAATACTGATTGCGGGAAATACATTTCTATATGCATAACACAGATGCCAGACGCCGATTTACTATAAACAGAGCGTTAGATTTTAAGCCAAAAAAGGAGTTGTAATGTCTATTAATTTGTAGATTAGCTAAGTTATTACCGCAAAGGAGCATATGGTTTAAAATATCATTCTATAGTCTCGCTCAAAAGTTTAAGCACAAGCATAAAATATCGATTTTTAATGAATTATAAAAAGTTAGAATTAATAACATTTTTTTTATTTACATATTCCGCAATATTATTTAAATAAACTGTATCAAAAATAGAAAAAAATAAATTACATAATTTTAAAAAATACAATTTAAAAAAAAGTTATAAAAAAACTGTCTCAAAAGTTTATGCACAATGTAAAAAACAACTATATTTATAATGTTTACAGAACTTTTAGTAACAATTTTTTTTCCATATTTTCGGATTAGTTCAAATAAATGTGCTTTCGTCGAAATTATTAGTTTTTGTGGGGTTTCTGGTGGAAAAGAATACCATGCTTTCTCAATAGCCTCTTGGAGTTCTTCAATAAAGTCATACTGCTTTCCATTGCCTAAACTTGCCGGGTTAAAGTATTCCAGACATTCTCAATCGGGTTTAAGTCTGGACTTAAAGCTGGCTAGTCAAGTACTTTATCATTTTTCTGAAAAATCCAAAGTTTTGTAGAATGGGATACGTGGATAGAGGCATTGTCTTGCAGAAAAGTTCATTCAAAACCCCCCCCAAAATATCACCGAATGGAAGCAAATGGTGGTTTAGGGTCTCTTGAAACTTTTTTCACTCTTCTCTTCCTTTTAGAAAAGCTAGAGAGGGCTGGCAAATGTCCCAAATGTCCCCTAAACCATAACGGATTTACCACCTTTCTGCCTGCTGAAAAATGTCCTTCGGTTCTTGCGTAACTCATGCCAATACACCTTCCAACCATCAGGGCCATCTAAGTTCCACTTTTTCTCATCGCTGAATAAAACAGTAAGCCATTTGTCCCCGTAGGTCATGTGTTTTTTTTTAACCCAGTTCATTCTTACCTGTTTGTGATGTAATTTAAGAGACGGTTTGCGAGCCAATTTCTTTTACATGATGTAATCACACGCTTTAATACGTCTATTTACAGTGTCTTTGGACATCTGTACTCTGAAATTATTTTTAATTTGCCGTATGGGGACATATTTTGCCTAAATACCAATCTCCGTATTTTCCGATCAATCTGAACAGTCGTCATATGTGGTCGTCTGCATCTTGGTTTCCACTTAAAATTATCATTTCTAGAAAATACTTGATATATACATAGCTTTGATCAATTTAAAGCTTTTGCAATTTCAGAAACAGTTTTATTTTGCGATTTAAATTTAAAATCTTTCAAAATCTCACATTTTGTGAATTCTTTACCCTTTGCCATGTTTAAAACATTCAGAAATAATTTATCCACCTTTTATACTTGTATAAAAGTGCAATATGATGTCATACAACGTCATTACACAATACCAATTCCGTGTTTCTAAAAAAATTTGCATAAAGTGCTTAAACTTTTGAGACAGCGTTTCTTTAAGAAAAAAAGAAAAAATAAATAAAAATAAATATATTTTTTATTTTAACTACCCAAAATGGCTTATTTTATTTTATTTTGATTAAATGTTGAGTATTTATTGTAAATTAGCATAAAATATTTTCTTCTTCAGTTATTTTAAACGAGATTTGCAGAGTGCTTAAACTTTTGAGACAGACTATATGTACTCTTTGAACAAACGAAAGTATGCAGGCTCGGATAATGATTTTAGGATGAGAAAAGATTTGATTTTGATTTATTTTATTAACGGCCTCGGATAAGCATGAGAACCTACGTAACTGCAATTTAAAGGAAAGAGAAAAGAGATAAATATATTCTTTTTAGAAAGTAAAAAGAATGTTTAATTGATTTGAAATTGCAAAAGATAATTTAAATTTTAAACTTGAGAGTTTAATTTTTTTTAAAAAGGAAGCTAATAATAATATGTGATGTCATATTGCTTTCGACATCACAACTATGCAATCACTTTTTTTTAATTATTATTATTATTATTATTATTATTATTATTATTATTATTATTATTATTATTATTATTATTATTATTATTATTATTATTATTATTATTATTATTATTACTAAGAAAATGCTGTCAGAGTTGGCATTTTGAACCAAATATTCCAGAACTAATTTTCTTAGGCTGTTTTTAAATCCAAGCTGGTTACTTTTCACACACTTTTTAATCCATTTTTATTCTGAAACGATGGAATAAGCAGATGCTCTTTTTCAAAAATCATGTGATCAAATTGTTTCCCCCCCTTTCTTTTTTTCGTTAAAAAAAAAAAAAAATCTTTCAGAAAATGCTATCAAAGTTACCGTTTTGAACAAATATCCCAAAGTGCACGAGAGAGGAAATAAACTGCTGTCATAAAACAGCCGCATATGACACAAGATACGTCATTCATTTATCAAAAAATGAAAATAACTATTCGATGACAAATCGCTTCAATAATCACGCTTTCTATGTTTATAAATGAATGAGAAAATGTGTTAGAAAGTTTTGCGTTTTTGAGCGGGGAAAAATATTTTTTTGAGAACCGCTTTAACCCTATGAGGGGAAAAGCACTTGTATTCTTAAAATGCTGAAATGACTGGGTGTCACCAGAATTTAAAAACAAATTTATTTCAAAATATATAAAAGCTTTTTTTTCACGTACTTGATCTAATTAAAAATTTCATTTCAAAATTCTGGTGCCAATGTGGCATTTCGCAATTAAAATTAAGTGGGATATATTTTACCCCACCGCTCTTCAAGTGGTTAAAGATCGTTATCTGTTACACATGAACTTTCTACAAAAATTAAATATAAGGCTTTTGTACATTTCAAGTTTCTCATTATTCATTTGAAAACAAAATTTTTAATTTTTTCCCCGTATAACCCTTTTAAATGCAGTGTCTTTCCTGTTTTATGTACAACGGGAAATTATATATAAAATTTTTATAGCTCACTTTTAACATTTTAAAAATAATTATAAAAGTATATTAATTATCCTTTTATAATTATTTTTTTAAAAGAAAGAATTTAAGATAGGTATTTATGAAACTTAATGACCTTTCTTAAATGTAAGTTTACTTGTATTTTATTTCATTTGTGGTGTGTGTAAATGTTAAAAGTTTTAGAGAAGTTAACGAAATTGGAATAAAATTGCGTAGAATGCAATCATATTTTTAAAACATATTTTCAGAAAATTAATATTTTTAACTCCTTTATTCGGTGTACTTTTCTTAAGAATGCTTCTTCTTTTTTAGTTGACAAAATATTTCCGAAATACATATTTAATATCTAAAAAGCTAAAATCTCACTCATTGTTCGTTTGTGTTTTACTGAGATTTTAAAGCATAAAATGTAAAATTAAGTATGTATTAAATTACAATTTTTTTGTGTGTTTATAAGTTTTAAGTAAAAATCTTTATTACCGCGCCTAAAAAATAAGCTGCACTAGATTTCAATAATTACAATTAATTTCGAAGAAAGTTTTTTTCGTTGTGGAGATATCCTATCTCTTTTACAAATATGCTACGTTTAAAAAAATTCATGGATTGTAAGTTTCAGAATAGGAACCTTTCTCCAAAATTCGAATACAGAAGTTATAGGACGATAAATTCTACCTAGGTACCATACTAGCTTCTTTCAACAAAAAAGAAATTTGCTTAATTTGATTTTTTGCTTTTTGAAAATTTTTAGTTCTATCTTAATTGCTTTAATTTCCTTTGGAGGGATGATTGATGTGAATTTCTTCCCATATACTGATTGCTTGAAATCAATGACTTTGCATACAAAATGTATTTAACTAAAGTTGCTAATTAATGTTATATATGCAAACAAAAAATTTCGTGATTGTTTTCTTCTTATGGAAAAAAAATATATACTGGATATTCTCTGAAATGGAGTGACTAATTTAAAAATTCAATAACATGCAAGCGATGACAGTTATTAAAAAAGCTTTTGTAAAAGAATAATGAATGATCTCAGGAATTTGTTTAATTGTGGTTGCTGGTATTAGTTTCATTTTCCAACTAGAGGCACTGCAAGCTGTATCCGTCCAATCGAGGTAGCAGCGAGAATCACTCAGCTATGGTGTTAACTAAAGAGATCAAACGTATAATGTGGATCATATTCGTCGATACAGTTTTGTTCTTAAGATCTTGATTGCGAATTTAGTCTATATGATTTTGTATAGGGTCATTTTTTAAATCCAAATTCAACACCAATGCTATCCAAATAATACCGACTGAGTTTAAAACCAGGCCCTCAAAATAAG
This sequence comes from Maratus speculifer, assembly GCA_964019185.1. Lineage (NCBI taxonomy): Eukaryota > Metazoa > Arthropoda > Arachnida > Araneae > Salticidae > Maratus > Maratus speculifer. Next base: position 340,703,119 of record OZ025290.1, on the reverse strand, counting down.
ATTTATACAGGAGAATAAGACCTACTCCATACGTTTGACCTCCATTTTGCTTAACAGTAATGGATGATTTCTGTTTTTACCCCGATCCAGTGATTACTGTCTGAAACGCCATCTATCACTCATATTTGAAACTAAAACCAAGAATCACAGTAAAAAATCTCTTGACAATCATACATTGATCTCCTTTAAGAATTTCTTTAACAGTTGTCACATTTTGCAAGCTATTGAATTTTAAAAGCAATTAGTACATTTTAGAACACTCAACATAAATCTAAGTTCGAACCTATTAAGAGATTTTTAAAGATCGGATAATACCAACATTATTATTGTGTCTTTCTTTTTCATTGTCGCTTCAGGTATTTCGATTACATATACGATCCTCACTTGGGAAACTGCTTGACGATGTCTTCGGATGACAAGGAAAAATTGAAGGTTACTGAACCAGATGCATGGCAAACTAGCAAGGGTAAGCATCAATACTGAAAAGCATCTTTTATTTATTTATTTTTTATATCATTATTTGTGTATTTGAGACCCAGATATTTATTCATTAGTCGTGTCAAGAAATCCAGTTTTTTTTTAGACTAATAAAATATTTTTTGGCCTGAATGCGATAGCTATTCTCATGGCTGAATGTAGGACAAGTACAACATGTCGGGTTTGTTACTAGCGATCTTCTCTTCGGCTTATTCAATTGGAAAATTATGCAATTAAATAAGCCGAAAATTATTAATCTGAAGTACTGATAACAAAACAACGCATTTTTCTGATTCTCCCGAAAATTTCACTGACAACGTGTGAAAATGTGTGACATTTAGTGTATTCTGAAAGTAGACTTTCGGAATATCTTAACCGCTTTCCTGATTATTCCGATTTTTATCGGGTTTGTTTATATTTCAATTATTTATTGTCACAGAAAATTCGGACATAGCAGAATTTGTCAGTACGATTTGTTTATCACGTATTTACTCGACCTGAAGCTTAAATCGAAAGAAAATATTCTGCGTAAAAAAAGAATACACACACACACACACACACACACACACACACACACACACACACAAAAAAAAAAAAAAAAAAAAAAAAAAAAAATGGCGATTGCGTACGAAATTAAAAGCAATACAAATGATTTTTTTACAGATTGTGACTATTTAATGGGAAAATTTTACAATTCGCGAGATTTGGCAGTACTTTGATCAAAAGAAAAACTGGAATCTGGTGTAACTTTTGTCCATAAAGTTAGCTGAAAGGAAAACCTGGATCACGGGTCAATATTTCGCCAAATAATTGGATTAGAAATAATCCTGATTCATGGTTCAACCTTTTACCAGAAAACTGGAATGGAGGAAACATTGAATTACGATTTAACCTTTCACCAGAAAAATAGATTAGAAAAAATCCTGAATCATGGTTCAACTTATCACCAAAAAGTTTGATTAAAAAACATTGAATCCTGGTTCAACCTTTAACCAGAAAATTGGATTTAATAAAACCCTGATTCATGGTTAGACCTTTCACCAGAAAAATGGATTAAAAAAAATCCTGAATCATGGTTCAACTTTCACCAGAAAACTGGATATATAAAAATCTTGAATCATGGTTCAACATTTCACTAATATAATGGTATTTTTGAAAGCACCAATAAACCGGTGAAACTTATCACCACTATCTTGGTTGCAGCTAAATTCTAGCTACTTCTCATTTTTTCTTGGTGAAACCTCGAATTTCATTTTTAACAGTGTGGGTGTGGAACAGTCCAGTTGAATAGAAAATATATCTTAAAATTTAAAGACGAAAAAAAAAAATAAATAAAAAATGGGGAAATTATTGGGTTTAGAGAAGAAAAATAACTGCAATTAAATGGAACGATAAGAAGAATGTTACTCTAATTTCTACAATACATGCAGTCGAAATGCAATAATTAACAAACAAACGCCGAGAGACGATGTCCAGACCAAAATGTATACTTGACTACAAAATGTATTTATAAAGTTGACCCGCATTTAGCTGCTTATTTTATACCAGAAAAAAGAGGAGAAAAATATAAGATTTTCTTCCAATTATTAGATTTAGCTTTGTGGAATTCCTAATTTTGCATTGTAAATCATACGATTCACGGTTACCTAAAACAATTTAAAATGGAACTTGTTCAAAAACGAATTGCATAAAATCACTGTGACAAATTTTCTGCCACACCAGGTATAACCCAACAGTAGTGCTTAACCACTCAGGCTAACCTCAGGAAATTTTACAGATGTTATTCCTGCTACTGAGAAAAAAATGAAATCCATCGAAATAATATGTTCTCTGTATTCCCGTAAAAGAAATTCTAGAGGTAAGCCAGTAATAAAGGCGACCAAATACCAGTGACCGTCAAGCATACATTTAGGTCTGGACATCGTTTTTCCGCGTTTGTTTGTCAATTATTGCATTTCGACTGAATGTCAGATATCATTTTGTGTTGTACCTTGTTTCAAAAACTATTATGCAAAGAATAGGATAATTTCAACTGAATGAAAAATTGCTTATACTGGGTGTCGAACCCATATCCTTGGCATACAAGGCTTTACCAATCAGTTTGATTGTGTTAAAATAATTGTATATCATACAAAGATTAATATTTAGAATTTTTTCATTTGTCCGAGATAACTCTGGATAATAAACTGATAAAAAAAAACTAAGTGCTATCACATCTGTAAAAAAATAAAATAAAATAAAATAAATAAAATAAAAATTTAACTTAAAACTTGCATATTATGTTTTGTTTCAGTTTCTTGTACTTAATATTGAAATTTAAAAAAATGAATGTTTTTACAGTGGTTTAATTTGAGTTAAATTGTGAATCGCATTGCCGGGGCTGTTATAAGCTATATGCTTCTTTGTGATTTTGTTTCCAGTTTTTATAAAAGGTACCTGCACCTGTTTTTATGCAGTCTGCAGATTATTTGTACCAAGCTCTATTTTCTTTTTAACTTCACATAACAAATATTTTTTATGTAAATGGTTTTTAGATATGAAACTCATTTTGAATGTGGAGAAAGACGAGTATCTAGATTCGGTGTCAACAGAGCCGGGCTTCATAGTCGCAGTTCACGAAGACATGGCGTATCCACATTTGGCTGCTCACGGAATACATGTCTACGCAGGTCATGCTTACAATCTGGCCGTTCAGAAGGTAATTTTTTAGTGTTGCTTTTTGCAATTTTTTTTAAATCCTTGTGATGTTACGAAATGTATTAGTTGAAATAGTATAACTTTTTTATCTAATGTTACCAATTTTATGGGTTTCCAGAATATTTCACAAAGACCTTACACTGTAGAAAAAAAAAAGAAAAAAAAATCTGTAACGTTACTAAACTTTTTCTAGGAAACTGGGAATCCTAGAACTTTTTATGTAACGGTAACAGCAAAAATTCATGCAACAAAATCTGTTACATAAATTTTAGCTGTTACCCTTTTATGAAAAATTCTAGGAATCTCAGTTTCCTAGAAAAAGTTTTGTAACGTTACAGATTTTCTTTTTTTACAGTGTAGGGAAGAGCATAGTGAGTGACATGTTAACGAATTTGAGAAACCAAGTTGTAAAGTTCTGAGGATGCTCTTTTTCACACTTTTCAACATAATTCAAAAGTATTTATGACTTTGGTTTTACTGTCTGTCCATACACTCACTTAAATATAGTCGTATAGCCATGAAATCGATACGTGTTATCGACATTCACTATGGCATGTTTGATATTGAAAATATAGCTTGTCTATCAGTTAGAAGTGTCCCTTTATAGGGACATTCAAAACAATTCCATTACGTTACCCACTATAGGGAAAATCGTTTGCGATGATTTTTAATAAAATTTCGCAATTTCAAACTCATTCAAATTTATATATATCTCTGAAGTACATTATAAGATGCCGATTATATGATATAGAGAACATTCCTTCTGCCGCAATGAGATCCCCCCCCCCCCCAGAATATTTGGGATTCCGTGCATTCAATGGATAAAAATTGCAACTTCCTTCCCGGAACTCTATAATGCTCTGTATCCCTCCCTCCTCCGGAGATCCCTCCCGGAAAAAAAGTATCTGAATTCAACAATGTTTAAGAAAAACATTACAGAAAAGAAAAGAAAATCACAATCCGGAATTCATTCGGTTATTAGATAATTTAATTGACCGAATATCTGACAATCTTTGGCTAATCAGTGTTCAGTATTCGACTAACCGAATATTCGGCATAACGACTGAATCGATCTTTTTTGCAGAATATTAACTGAATATTCATTACATGCTACTTTTCATGATGCCATTATATTTCACACAAAACAAGATCAATGTGGTAGAAATGTAAAATATTTTTATTAACCCTTAATCACACAGATTAAAAAAAATGCGCTTGTTTATTGGTGGATATATGCGGACTCCAAAGAAGAAAATCCTGTCAAAAATATGAATGTGAAAGAATGCCAAGTTCCTTAAAGGTTTCGCCAATAAAAGAAGTGAGATCTAACTGCATACCAAGCTCTTTCGGAGCTCCTTAAATCATAGCTCCTATCATGCATAATATTATTCAATTGCTTAAAATGATTTTTTATGTTACTTGTTATTCAATAGAGCGACTTAGCAAGTTTTCTCTTATTCAGATTTCTCTATTTAGTTGATCAGAACTTAAAGTTAAAGGAACTTAAAGGAAGAACTTAAAGTTCCCTTCCTTAACTTATCAATACCTTAACTTCAATGTACTTATTCGAACACTCGATTGACTAGATCTTTGCCAATCAAATTCTATATTAAATTGTATTCCGTCTCAAAGATTAAAGTTGGTAGCTGAAAACTTGCCAAGTCGTTCTATTGAATAACAAGTAACATAACAAATCATTTTAAGCAATTTAATAATATTATGCATGATAGGAGCTATGATTTAAGGAGCTCCGAAAGAACTTGGTATGCAGTTAGATCTCACTTCTTTTATTGGCGAAACCTTTAACGAACTTGGCATTCTTTCACATTTATTTTTTTTTGACAGGATATCATTATTTTTTGTCGTATCACTTCTTTTATGAGTGAAACCTTTAACGAACTTTGCATTTTTTCACATTCATGTTTTTGATAGGATGTCATTATTTTTTGTCAAATAAGTAGGTATTTGTTTCCTTTTTGAAATAAATAATTTAAATTAGTTAGATTAGTTTTATTTAATATTAATTAATCATACAGCTTTTTCCGGCATTTTTCTCTGCTTTTTTCAGCAAATTTAGAAATTTTAACATTAGGACTGCTTATGTTCCTTTAAATTCCAATAATAAGAATGTTTCTTTTACGTGATTGGGTACTACTTGATTATCTCATCGACCAAAAAAGTTTGCCGCCAACTTGGCGAAATATTGCTAAATTGACGACAAAAATTACGCCCCAAAAGTGACGCTAACATGGCGCTATTTCTGGTATTTCGCGGAATTCCCATTGACTCCCATTGTAATCTGGTAATTTATCCAATACTTTTGTGAGAGAAAGGATTGTCGCCATCAATTTGGCATCTTTTGTTTCTTTAAATCGGTACTCTAACTAACCAAGATTGCTTAAATATTGCTATTTAGGAAGTTTTTAGAACGCTTTTCGAGCATTTTAACCCTTTTTAAATTTTGTATTTGTTAACAAATGCCTTTTGTGATCATTTATATCTTATAATTAATGAACATGCCAAATTTTATGTTTTTAGCCCCTTAACATACAGACATCGCATTTTTAGAACGCTTTTTGCTCTTTTACCCCCCTTTGGATTAGTGGAATCGACATAAGATATAGCCTATATTGGAGCAAGGACTATCACCATCATTTTGATATCATTACTTTTAAGATCGGTTTGTTGTTTGCTGAAATTCCTTAAAAATCCCTATTTAGAACATTTTTAGAACGCTTTTCGTGCATTTTTACCCCTTTTGAATTCCGTATTTTTTAGCAAATGCCCTTAGAGATCATTTATATCTTATAAATAATTAACATGCCAAATTTTATATTTCTAGCTCCTTCAGTAACGCAAAAGTTGCATTTTTAGAATGTCTTTTGCTTCTTTACCCTCTTTTGGTTAATGATATACGCATAAAATATAGTCTATGTTTGAAACCGGGACGAATACCAACATTTTGGTAACATTTCTCGTGAAGGGTAAAAGATTTTAAAATTTTTTTATAGTATTCGGAAATTAGAAGATGGTCTTACAGGACACGAAAAATTGCAAGTGTTAGGTCAAATAGAATTTAAGTTATTGAGGGGTCCAAAGTGGCCCGAAATGGTTAGGGTAATATAACCCACGGCCGGTGTGTCGCCTTTTACTTTGTGAACGTGGCTGACACACTGCCGTGTGTCTTGTATTATATTAAATCATTAGGCATATGTCTAATAAAGCAATTATTTTTTCACATATTTAGACAAAAATATTGATATTAATAGCATTATTATGCATTTAATTAATTAGTATGCAATGCACATATATTTTTTTTTCATATTTTTAATACAACGAAAAATTTTTGATGTGTGGTCCGGACGCATGCCACTCTGTATTTTTTGAGTGAATAAATGCATTAAGACCCTAGTTTTGATGTGTTTCCGTTGTAATATGCTCTACCAACTTTTAAAATTTGTGTATGGAATTTTGAAGTACGTAGTCTGATTCAAAAGTTCGGGGAAAGGTCTAAAATACATTTCCCTGAATAGTTCACAGAACCGAAGCTTATCCATCTTCAGAGTGGTCACCTTGAGCGACGCTACACTTCTGCTAGCGTTCGCAAAACTACTGCTGTAAGCCATTTTTCACAACCTCCATAAGGCCTCCTGCGATGTTGTTTTCACCGCATCTGATGACTAAAAATGGCGTCCCTGTAATTTTTTTTTTCATTGATGGGACTAACAAGGAAGGTCTCCATACGGGCATACTCAGAAAAATCTGAAAAAATTACAGAATGTTCTTCTCATATAGTTATATATATTTATAAAAAAATTTCGGCGGAACCTCCTTATAACGTACGTAAAAAAATAATAAAAATTTTGTTTATTTGGCGATTTATCTCCGGTTGGCAAAAAAATGAAATTTTGAAAAATACGCTTTTACGCTTCGAATACTTTTTAAAGAAAAAACTTTCTATGTTCAATTTATTTAAATAAGTTTAGTTTAAGTAATTTTAGTTTGTGAGGGAGTGACCTTTTGTCATAAAGGCACTCTAATGTTTCTGAGATCGTGACGTCAATAATTTAACATTTTGTAGGCGTAAAAGCGACACCTATCCTCTCTTTTACTTTAACTTTCTAGAGTGTGTGTGCTCTTTCGAATTCCGCAGTTAGCTCGCGGTTATTAGTAATATGTTAATGTGAAGTATCTCAGTTTGCAGCATATAAAAGCTTGGGGGTGAGTTTGGGTGTGTGTGTGTGTCTGGCATTAGCCAGCAGCCAGCGAGTGCGGACCTCTGCCATTAGACAACGAAGTGGATAATTGTTTAGCGAAGTGCTGACGAATAGAAAGTAGCAACGGCCTCCAGTAAAGTGGAAAGGAGTTTGGATAGTGGATTTAAGAGTCGGCCGTGGTAAGAAAGTTTAATAGTAGTTCCATTTTAATTATTGGTGAAATAAAGTATTATCCACAGCCACGGGCTGTTTAACTAAGCCTTTGTTCAGCAGCTCGGCCAGGAGACAGTGTCAAGTGTTAGGCGGTGCCACGACTGAGCTAGGTTGGGGCCTGTGAGTATGATTTTAGCTGTTCTTAGTGTTCTCAGTGTGTAAAATTTTAGACTTGCTCCACTTCCCTTCGGCCATTATCACTTGAATAAACTTTGTTGTTTTAACCTAAACTACTGAGTATGTCTGCATATAACGTTACAAATAGCGCCCACCGTGGGTGTGCCGTTACAAATGGCGCCCAACGAAACATCGGACATTATGAGATTGTGCCACGTGTGTATTTCACCGGTGAGGGTGATATTAGTGAATTTTTAGTTAAATTAGATGATTATATTTTGTTCAATAATATACCTGAAAAAAGTAGATACGTAGTGCTTAAATGCTCGTTAAAGGGCGAAGCACTTTTGTGGTTGGAAAATATAGGAAAGTTTTTGATTAATGAAGAAGCGAAAAGATTTGAACAAACTGTGACTGAGTTAAAGAAGGCATTTCCTCCCGTTAAAGATAAAAGTATTTTGAGAAAAGAGTTCTATTGTAAAAAGCAGAATATTTATGACTCGGCGTCAAAATTTTATCTTCGTAAGCTTGAACTAAAAAATAAATTAGATTTAGATATCACATTTGAGGAATTGTTGGACATTGTTTTTCTTCTTTTTAATCCAAATATACAGGACTTTATTGAAGTTAGAGCACCGAAGAATTTTGCAGAAATGCATCAGATGTTATCGAAGTACGAGACTCGGCATAGCTCAGATCAACGGGATTTGCGAAGCCCTCGGCAGAGACCTGTCACGGATAGTAATTTTAGAAATGAGGGGGAACATAATTTTGTGAGAGGGGGACAGCGATTTCCGGATAATAATGTGCGTAATAGAAATGATGGATTTGGTCGTAATATGTCGAATACGAGTAATGGTAATAGGAATGGTGGTGGTGCTAATAATTTTAGAAGTGGTGAGAGAAGTATGTATGGAAATAGGCAGAATAGTGGTTATAATCGTAGTGGGGGAGTACGGGACAGGAATGTTTCTTCGCAAGTAAGGAGATTAACTTCGGATGAGAATGTTGAAAATAGGTCAATGCAAAAGAGATGTGTTCAGAGGTCGGAAAAGTCTTCGGTGAATTTAAATAAAATTACTATTAATCCGGTTGAGTTACCTGAAGTGTTAATTGTGTTAGATGGTATTGTCGTTAAAAGTATCTTCGATACAGGGGCAGATAAGTCGTTCATTTCTTTTGATTGTTATCGGAAATATTTTTCGTATAAGAAGTTGAAAAGGTCAAGTCTTGTGGTTCAGTCAGCACAGGGAGTAGCTTGCGATAATAAAGGTTCAGTAGAATTGGAAGTTGAAATTCGTTCGGTTAAGACATGTTGGGAGTTTTGTGTGTTAGATGGGTTAACAGTGCATTGTATAGTTGGTGTGGATTATATGAAGGATAGAGGAATTAGTTTGGATTTCTTTAAAAAGTCGTTAATAGTGAATAATGATGAGAATGTGAGTAAGAAAGAGCCAGTTTCAGTGTCAATTAATTTGGAGGAGTCGGAGTTAAGTGAAATGGAGAGGGAGGAATTTAATAAGTTTTTGAATGAATTTGGAGAGGTTTTTTCTGATAAACCGGGTTTAACGCATGTTGCGTGGCATGAGATTGATACTGGTTTAAAAGCACCTGTTGCTAGTAAACCATATCGTTATGATAAAGTTAAACAAGGTATAATTGATTATCATATTCAAAAAATGCTAGCGGACGATATTATAATGCCAATTGAGTCTCCTTTTGCATCGCCAGTAGTGTTATGTCGTAAAAATAATGGGAAAAGTTTAGATAATCCCGAGGCATATAGGTTTGCAGTAGATTATAGAAAGTTAAATGCGATAACGCAATACCCTCAGTATCCTATTCCAGTTATTGATGACATTTTGGCTAATATAACGAGTACGAATTATATGTCAACGTTAGATCTTACGTCGGGTTATTTTCAGATTGCAATGAAGCCGGAGGACATACCTAAGACTGCTTTTATTACTCGGGACGGTTGTTTTGCTTTTAAGAGAATGAGTTTTGGTTTATCGGGAGCACCGGCAACGTTCCAGAAGGCCATGAATAATATCCTTAAACCTTTGCTTGGTAAGGGTGTCTTGGTCTACCTGGACGACATAATTATAATGGCAGCTACTTTTGAAGAGCATTTAAGATTGTTGAGGGAAGTATTTACGTTGTTAAGAGATGCTGGGTTAACAGTTAAGTTAGAAAAATGTAAATTTTTGAGAAAAGAGATAAAGTATTTAGGAGTTAAAATTACGCGTGATGGTATTAATATAGATAATGAGAAAATTGAGGCAATTACGTCAATGAGTCCCCCCAAAAATAGTAAGGAAGTGGCGACATTTTTAGGGATGGTGGCTTGGTTTGCCAAGTTCATTCCACGTTTTTCGGAGTTATGTGAACCGTTGTATAATTTAAAAAGGAAAAGGGTGAAGTTTGTATGGTCATCAGCGGCTCAGAGATCGTTTGAATTATTAAAAGAGGCAGTAGTTTCCCCTCCTGTTTTGGCTCACCCCGATTATTCATCTCAGTTTGAAGTGTATTGCGATGCGAGTGCAGTGGGGGTTGGAGAGATGTTAGCACAGAAAGGTCGACCTATAGCATTTGCGTCAAGAATTTTAAATGCAGCGGAAAGGAATTATTCGATTACGGAAAGGGAGTGTCTTGCAGTAATTTGGGCCTTGAATAAATTTCGTTGTTTTTTCACTAATATACCGGTTAAAGTCATTACGGATCATTCAGCTTTGACAAAGTTAACTAATGGAAAGGGTTTGTCGTCTCGTATGGTCAGATGGTGTTTGAAGTTAGCAGAGTATAATGTGGTTATAGAACATAGGGCTGGCAAGGAGAATGCGGTAGCGGACGCTCTGTCACGAAACCCGCATGGTGGTTTAGAGGTCACGGAGGAAGTTAAGTGTTGTGCATTGTCTTCATTGGTGTTAAGGTCGCGAGAGCAGTTGATAAGAGAACAGAAGCAAGATGAAGAGTTTGGTAGTTTGTATCGTTACTTGGAAAATCCTGATGATGTCCCGAGCGCAGATGTGCCTATGTTTGAGAAGTGGTCCCAATCTTTTAAGCTTATCGATGGTCTTCTTTTTTATTCTAAAATTGTAAATTCACGTGGTGAATTAAGAGTTTTTATTCCGGCTAGTCTTCGTAAGGCCATCTTGAAAGAATTTCATGATAATCCATTAGCAGGTCACTTAGGGATCAGGAAAACTTATGCTCGAATTTGTGAATCCTGCTACTTTCCTAAAATGCGGGAAGCAGTGCGCGCTTATGTCTCCAGCTGTAGCACATGCCAACGTTATAATTATAAAAATGTAAGTCCAGCTGGCAAATTAATTCCTATTAAAGTAAATTTTCCTAATGAATGTGTAGGTGTAGATTTAATCGGTCCTTATCCATTGTCTAATCCTAAAAGATATAGATTTGTGCTAGTTATAGTTGATTATTTTAGTAAATGGGTAGAGTTAGTCCCCCTCAGGAAGGCTTCTGCACCTGCAGTTGCCGATGCATTTTTTGAGAATTATATTTCTAAATATGGTGCACCAATTAGGGTAGTGAGCGATCATGGCCCTTGTTTTATTTCTGATATATTTAAGGCCCTGTGTGAGAAGCTGGAGATCGATCATTCTTTTACTGTTCCGTATCGACCTCAGTCTAATATGGCTGAACGTGTAAATCGTACATTAATTCAAATGATTTCTTCATATGTTGGTTCTCATCATGCAAATTGGGACCAGTTTCTTCAGCATTTTGCGTACGCACTTCGTACAGCAGTTCACGAGTCGACGGGGAAAACGCCAGCTGAATTGTTTTTGGGTAGAAAAGTCATTACTCCATTCCAAAGGTTAGTTATGGTGTCGGATGCGGAAAGTCAGTACATGTGTCAGGATATTGAGAGGTTGGTTAAGGAAGCTCAGGTTCAAATGGGAAAAGCGCAAGAAAAGCAAGCTCAGAAGAAAAGCAATGCGTAGAAGAGAGTTAGAAGTGAAAGTTGGAGATTTTGTGTTAGTAGAAAAGCATTGGTTAAGTTCAAGTCGTCAAAAGAGAGTAGCTAAGTTTGGTCCGAAGTTTGTAGGTCCGTTCGAGGTTTTAGAAGTTCGAAATAATAATTTGGTTGTTGATGTCAATGTTGAAAGAATGACGGTTAATTTGGATCAGGTTAGAGTTTATAAGTTTAGAGAAAATGGTAGTGAAGGTTCTCAAGTGTCGAGTGGTGTTTTGCGAAATTCCCGATCCAATGAGTGTCCCGAGTCCAGCACTTCTTCATCTAATTCTTTTCATCAATATTCAAGAAGAAAATTTGGTCAAACGGCGCCAAAAACTGTTCTTGAAAGTCGAAAGCCTAGCAATCCGAGAGCAAAGTATGATAATAAAAATAAGAGAACTGTGTCAAATACATCGGACTCTGTGTGCCATAAAAGACAAAAAATTATAAACTGTCCAGTTCCTCCACTTATGAGGCAGCAACCTCGCAAACATACATTATCTAATAGTTCACCATCTGCAGTGATTAATCCCCGGAAAAGATTTCGTATGGACACTCGACAAACTGTTAAAAGGACTTTAAAGTCGGAATTTTTGCCCAATAAGAAACAGCGTAGGTCTGGAAAGAAACGTGGTCTAGGGTCTTCAGTAACTTCGGGTGCATCTAGAAAGAGGAGACAACGCTCAGATTACCGGCATCAACAGTGTGAATCTCGCCATGGAGTGACCCCAGCAAACCGGCCAGAGCAGAGTCGTCGAGCGGAACCTACAAGTATCCCGCGGCATCCATTCCGAACCAGGCTGCAGGCACGACAGTCAACTGTGGCGTCACCATACAGTTCCGATGACGAAAGATCCTTCGTACAAAGTTTCTGGGACAAGAGGAGAAAACCATCCTGTAGTATGAAGCCTGCCAGCAGCGAATCATCTCTATGATTGGGTGATAATGTTCTTTATTAAATTTCTATTAGAGTGCATATATGTGGTAGCAATGTGAAGGAATAGAAAGCAGAAAGACTGTTTGGTACTTTTTGGCCATTTTTGGGATTTTTTGACGGACCCACGATTAGTGCTTAATTGTGTTCAAAATTTGTTTGCAAAATTGTTAGTTTTATGTATGTTTGAGATTTTGGTCTTAACTGCTTTTAAAAATTCTGGATCTATTGTTAAATTGTTGTGTTATTTGTTAAAAATGTTACTATATTGTTATATTGTTCATGTGTTCTAAAATGTATGTTAATGTATGTTTAAATTTTCAGAAAGTACAGATAGTAATTTGGGTTATTTTGTACACGCGCCGCGGTTCAGACGCGCACGTGTTTTGCGGTCAAGAAGTCCTTGACACGCGTTTCTATCTCTTATACTAACATTTAATGAATTAACTTTCTTCTTATCGTTCGTGTTTTATGAGTTGCGTTTTGTACTTTAGTTGGGAATGGTTTCCGCAAGTTGCGAAGGTTTAAGCCGCGTTTGAATTTGAAATTGTATTGTATTAAAAATTGAATGTTAATGTGATTTTCTTGCAGGGAAGTATACCTGTGTTATGTATTGATTCTGCTATTTTTCTTTTAGTTAATACAGATGAAGAGCATGATGACGTCATTTTGTAAATTTTTGATATTTTTTGATTGTTGCATAAGCACAGCGATATGCCGCTGTACGTATGTGCCCCAATTATTGTTAAAGTGGAGTTAAGTTCTGAAGAATTTTGGGAGTTAGTTCATTGGCTAATGGGTTTGTAGGTATTACGTAATAGCAGAGTTATTTTAGTATGAAGTAATTGTAATTCTAGATGAAGTCGGAATTTGGATGAGGAAAATTTTTGCGCATTGGGTTTTCTGGACTTGGTGCGAATTTTAGTATTATTAAAGTTTTATGGAGGAAATTTTTGGTAAAGTTATAGTTGTATTGCAATATTGAGGAAAATTTCGGAAGTTTAGTATTTTGAGAAATTTTAGCACTCCCAGTGGAGTGGGCTGTTTTGAAAGAAGTAATTAGTTTTGAAAATTTTACGGGTTTTTGGAAGTTTTACGGAGGCTATTTGTAAGATAGAAGAATGATTGGATTGAATATGTGAATATTTGAGGCAAACTGAGTTTTTTTTTTGGTTGTGATGGGTTAAAGTTAATATTTTAAAAGTTATGTTTCGGCGCTAAATTTCACCCATCACTGTGTTTTATTACGGCTCGAAATTTATAACAAGAAAAAGTTCTGGGCATGCATTTGGCCCAGCCCTTTTTCTCTGCGGAATCCGAAGGGGGGTTGTGAGGGAGTGACCTTTTGTCATAAAGGCACTCTAATGTTTCTGAGATCGTGACGTCAATAATTTAACATTTTGTAGGCGTAAAAGCGACACCTATCCTCTCTTTTACTTTAACTTTCTAGAGTGTGTGTGCTCTTTCGAATTCCGCAGTTAGCTCGCGGTTATTAGTAATATGTTAATGTGAAGTATCTCAGTTTGCAGCATATAAAAGCTTGGGGGTGAGTTTGGGTGTGTGTGTGTGTCTGGCATTAGCCAGCAGCCAGCGAGTGCGGACCTCTGCCATTAGACAACGAAGTGGATGATTGTTTAGCGAAGTGCTGACGAATAGAAAGTAGCAACGGCCTCCAGTAAAGTGGAAAGGAGTTTGGATAGTGGATTTAAGAGTCGGCCGTGGTAAGAAAGTTTAATAGTAGTTCCATTTTAATTATTGGTGAAATAAAGTATTATCCACAGCCACGGGCTGTTTAACTAAGCCTTTGTTCAGCAGCTCGGCCAGGAGACAGTGTCAAGTGTTAGGCGGTGCCACGACTGAGCTAGGTTGGGGCCTGTGAGTATGATTTTAGCTGTTCTTAGTGCTCTCAGTGTGTAAAATTTTAGACTTGCTCCACTTCCCTTCGGCCATTATCACTTGAATAAACTTTGTTGTTTTAACCTAAACTACTGAGTATGTCTGCATATAACGTTACAAATAGCGCCCACCGTGAGTTTGCCGTTACAAGTTTTGCATTTTTACTTTACTTTAAGTGTAATTTTGTCATACACGTTTATATGTACTGATAACAAAATGAAATTAATATATTTTATCATTTAAAACACAATTTAAATTAATTAAAATTGTTCCAAATTGAAAAATATAGGGGGAACTGGGGTACATTGATACAGTTTTTTTCTAAGATTTTTTTTGGTGTCAAGAAAGTAGAAAATTCAAGTTTTTTTTCCATGAGGTGACAGCAAAACTTGTGTAGTATGTTATAAAAATGTACAATCATTGTTTTATGTAGTATTTTTGCATGTAATTTTAAAAAAATCAAAAAAAGTCATTTGTATCAATGTGCCCCATCCCCGGGGCACATTGATACGTTTAAGAAAAATGACGACAAAATAATACCAATGCATATTTTTCATAAAAAATGAGTTAGAAAACCATTTTATATTTATTTATAAAAATTCAAATCACCCACAATTTATTTTTAAGCAATATTAAAGCAATCAAAATTAAATATATTATGACTTGATGTTCTGTCTGTTTCTTGTCTGATTGTTGGCTGTGGTAACTTTGTCATATCTAGCACTTCAACCCCAGCATTATCTTCTTTCTTATGAAAGATGAAAAAATTACCAGTTTTTCTGTTTATAAATAGGTTCATAAACAGAAAATAAAGGATAATTATATTAAAAATTCTGTTTATAATATAAGTATCATTTTCTGTTCTGCAGTTTGTTTCTCTTACTTAACATTTCTCATGTCGAAAATACTTTTTTCTCTGGAGAATCGATATAAATTCGAGATTTGCCAGAATGCCGTCCTTTTCTTTTATTAGTTCTACTAGCACTAGATGCTGGGTAAGTTCCTACGTCTTCTGTTTTCAAAAATACTATAAAATGCTCTAATATAAAGAAATTAGAGCTATTTCACTTCAATAAAAACTAATATTAGAAATTTTTCGTGAAAAAAAGGTTGGATTAAGGAGTGTATGGTAAAAAAATAATAAAAGTTAATGCAAATATGAACTATTAAAGGATTTAGGCTGTATCAATGTGCCCCGTCATAAACTGTATCAATGTGCCCCATACAGCGATTTTGAATAAAATGAGTCTCAAATCCAACACTTCACAATATATCTAACAATAAATAATGAGGAACCGATAAAGAGTAGCAGTACTTACCAGGGAAAGTATTCATTTTGGTTGAAAATACTGGAACAGTTGTATAATAGCATTTCAATTGTACAACTCAAATTTACTTTTGAACAACAAAAACAATAAATCACCCGTCCCATTTCATCAAACTGCTGAATCATTCCAAGATTTTCTGTATGTAGTTGAATACACTAGCATCACCTTTTGGAGCTGTTGTGAAACTTCCTGTAATGACCCTGTGAGCGGTAGAGGGGGTGTATCAATGTGCCCCATGTATCAATGTACCCCAGTTCCCCCTACTGTTAAAAATCTGCTGCATTTTGTTGCAACGCACTCCCTTGCTTGTATAGAAAATGGTTACTTGGCCGTGAAATGGAGCTTTCTCATTGGTTGGAATAGAGATATTATATACAAGCGGTGGAGTGCGTTGCAGTAAAATGCAGCAGATTTTGAACAGTGTTGCACAAGCAACAACACCGTTAAAAATCTGTACCATTTTCTGCAGCGTCTCTCCACCGCTTTTATAGAAAACGGTCAATTCACCGTGCTATGGAGCATTCTCATTGGTCAGAAGAAAGATATTCTATAAAAGTAGTGGAGTGACGTTGCAGTAAATGCTGCAGATTTTTAACAGTGAAATCAATTAAAATCAATTTTCAGATTCGTTAAAATCGTCTGCTTTTGGCGAGGAAATGCACTGCTCGCCAAATCCCGCGTCGCTTTCAGCTTTTCACGCCAATTATTCCAAACTATTTTATTTTTTTTACATATCTAATGATGCAATTCCGCCGCTAATTTTCACTGATCCTTTATTACCTACATGATTAGTTTAATTCGTATTTTTTTCAAAAAATTCTGAGTATGCCCCCAATGGAGACCTTCCTTGTAAGAAAAAGTCACACGGTGCTATCTTTAGTTTGTAGGGGAGATGTGGAAGCACATTAGTGCGAGTTTTGAAGAGGAATTGTTTTAATAGTTGGTATCGATGTGTAGGTGTGTTCTCAAGCAGAAAGTATCAGTGTCTGACCTCAGCGAAGGTTGTTCAACGCGTTTATCGTCTTCGATGGATTATCGGTCGTCTTTAAAACGTCAATGCCATTTATAAATCTTGTGTCTCACCATGGTAGATTCATCGTACACCTCACCTTTCTTAACATTTTCCAAGTCTCCATTGGTGTTTTACCTAATCGTTGACAGAATTTAATGCTGCAACGCTGTTCAAGAAAAGCCATCTTTTTACGTCGCGTAGTGGAAATCACTAACATCGGAAGGTAACAGTTGGGCGTGTGATTCGGTCACATGATATAGATTAAACCAACATGAGCAAGAAGGGAGGAGTTGGCAGAATACATTTCCACGCGGTTTTACTTTAGGCACTTGCTTTCGTTGTCAAGAATGGCTATATTCCCCGAATTTTTGAATCGTACTACGTATACTGTACACTATCAGAAAAAACTATAAATTTACTGCAGTTTGAGAGTCACAAAAATTGTAATTTTAGTGTTAGCCCTTCAATTTTCACGCACAACAATCTTATTAGATGGAAAATGGTCTGATCATATATTTCTTAAACTTTTGGGCTGGCAATAAATGAAACATATTACGAAAGTAAAATGGTCATATTGGCAAGAAAAAGTAAAATAATAAAAGTGTCATACACTGTTAAAAATTTTCCTGTAAAATTACGGGCAGAGGCTGGCAGCAGAGATTCCAGCCATACTCGGTAAAAAATGTATGCCCATCATTTTGGCCAGCCCGTAAATAAGTACTCTTATTCCTTAGATATTTACAAAAGTAAGGGCAATCCACATATTCTTACAGTTCTAGCCCATCAGTTAATGAAATTACAGTGCGATCCTGTAAATTTTCCTCAATTTACTCATTTTTGTCATAAGACTTAACCGTAATATATTTTTTGAATCCGTCAATAAAGCAATTCTGTGAGGGTTATCTAACGTGCTACATGCTATAGAACAATAAGTTAAGTATTATTGTGTTTTAAAGTACATTATATCCTGTTTTACGGGCAGGCCAAAATGATGAGCATAATTTTTTTTTTTTTTTTTTTTTTTTTTTTTTTTTTTTTTTTTTACGGGTCATTACTGGAATCTCTGCTGTCGGCCTTTGCCCGTAATTTTACAGGAATATTTTTAACAGTGTATATATATAAAAAAAAAATTATATGTGGATTTGATTACTTGTCGTGTTTTTTTTTTCTATCTGTTGTGCTTTCCATCTCAAATTTCAGGCAACAGTCTACTTGCTTCCTCATCCTTACAAGTCAAACTGCACCGATTACAACAAGCTGCCATTCAGAGCTATGTCTAAGCTTGAGCCAACGCCAAGGGTAATGAAACATTTTTGTTAATTTCAAACAATTTATTAAAGGTAGACAAAGAAATCTTGTAAACACATCAAATACCATTTACATATAAACATTTATAAATGCACACGAATTTTATGAAACATCACGCATTCTCAATGTAAAAGTGAAATCGGGAAAAAGGCCACTTTGACGAAGTGACTTTTTTTCAGACACTGACAAAGCGCTTTTCCGTGTTGATTGAGTCAGATTACAATTCCCAATAACCGTAATTATGAATAATTTTAAACTTTTTTTAATTCAAAAATTTAAAAATCTAGTTATTTTTAAATAAAAAAGTACCGATTTTTTATTATGAGATTGGCGCAGAATCATGTCATTTTAGTGGACTTTCATTCAGTTAAATACCTCTAACTGCCTAAATCGCCCATGGGCGCTAATAATCCAATGTTTCTAAACTCTTAAATAGCAACAGAATAGGAATAGACCGGGAGGCAGCAGCACAAACAATCACCTCATAGAGTTCCCGGCTGAAATTCCAGAATTAGTTAAAACTCGATTCGTTTATCAAAATGCAATCAGTCTGCCAAATTGTATCTTGGTGGAAAACTTTTGAAAACTTTATTTTAGCGATTGACCCGTAAATTTACCACTGTGGTTTTATGCACCCAAAAGTCTGAAAACATGGAAGATAGGGAGCAAGAAATACAATGTACTCTTCATTATTGTGTATACAATGTTGTGTACTTTTTAACCCCTTAAGTGCCACAGACGTATATATCCGTCGCGCATAGTCGATGCGTTAAGTGCCACTGACGTATATATACGTCAGTCCAAAATATTGTCCTTTATACTGCGCTGTAAAACCACGCCCACGGCTTTGGAATTACAAAAAAAGTAAAAGAAAAAGAAAAAAGACTTTGAAGGTGTTTTTGAAAGACTGACCTATTTCAGAGGAGAAGAGGTAGAAGGAACTACTTTCATAAAGGCTATCGTACTGAGCTAGTTACGTGAAAATACAAGCGAATTTTTTTTTTCCATATTTGACAAGAATCCGCCCTTTTTTTACACCACTGTGTGATTCGCGATGCGTATTAACGTAATTAATAAACTCACATGTTTTAGTAGACTGTAACATACTTTACTATTTTAAGACATAGCGAAAGCGTTGCTTACTCTTAGCAAATCAAAACAACAACTAAAAAGACACAGACGATTTGCGTTTCTATAGTTACATACATTAGCGAACTTAAGTGATGCCACATTTCAAAGATAAATTACAAATAACTCTAACATACCCCCCGACATTGAAGGGTCAACTTCAATAAATTATACAGTACAAAATATTAACATTACAAATGCCTAAGTAATATGATACAATACAACAATTTTCTTTTAACAATGAAAAATACAATTATGAACATACAATAATAGGAAAACTAAAAATAAAAATACATAACAAAACCTCTTTTTTTTTTTTTTTTTTTTTTTTTTTTTACATTTCGTAATTAATTTTCTGAGACTTGTTGTGGCAATAACGCAATTTTTGAAATACTTCTTTTAAGTATTCCCCTAGCGGTTTTTACTTCTACAACCCTAATCTTACCATCTGCACCTGGGAAAATATTTATAATGCGTCCTAGTAAGTATTTATTTGTAGGGAGGTCATCTTCCTTTATCAACACTAGGGTTCCTATGTTAACATTATTTTTTTCAAATTGCCACTATAGGAGCGTTGTTGGAGCGTGTTTAAATATTCTTTATTCTAACGATTCCATATCAATTGAATGTATTTTGAAATTCTATGCCATCTAGATAGTCTATTTTCGTTAACATTAATTAATTCTGGTTCAACGATGGCTGTCATAGGCCTTCCGATTAAGAAATGGCCTGGTGTTAAGGCCTCCAAGTCATTCACGTCTGAAGACAATGGAGTGATTGGCCGTGAATTTAATATAGACTCTATTTGAGCAATTGCAGTTAATAACTCTTCGAACGTTAGACTTGCATTACCTACCGTTCGCTTTAGATGATATTTTACCGATTTTATTCCTGCCTCCCACAACCCGCCAAAATTAGGTGCTCTGGGTGGAATAAATTTCCAAATAATATTCTCTTCTGACAAATAATTCGCTAACTTCTCCTCAGGATGTCTTAGTAAATTATGGAGTCTCTGTAACTCGGCGTTAGCACCAACAAAATTTTTTGCATTATCTGAAAAGATTACTGCGCACCTTCCGCGCCTAGCAATGAACCTTTTTAAGGTGGCAATGAATGCATCCGTAGTCAATTCTGACACTAGTTCGAGATGCACTGCTTTAGTTAAAAAGCAAACAAAGATTGCCAAATACACCTTATTAAGAATTCCCTTTCTCCGTCCCTTATATTTTATGAAAAAGGGGTCACCAAAATCTGTTCCCAAGTAATTAAATGGTGCGCTGGGACGCACTCTCTCTTTGTGTAGAGAACCCATGAATTGTTGTATGGTTATGGGGTTGCTTTTACTACAAGTTACACACTCATGCGTTATTTTTCTAGCTAAATTTCTTCCCCGTAACGGCCAGAATTTTTGCATCAAGTAGCATAACAATGCTTGTGCATCTATATGAAGATATTTTTTATGATAGTAAATTGCAATTAGGCTAGACAATTTACTCTTACCTGGCAGAATATATTGATGTTTTTGAGCAAATCTTAGGTCGGCATTATCTAAACACCCTCCTACTCTTAGCACATTTTCTGCATCTAAAAAGGGGTTTAACAATCGCAATTTACTTTTCTTAGAACTTTGCTTACCTTCTAACAATGCAGTATATTCTGCCTTAAATTCAACTTTTTGGATTTCCCGAATTAAAAATATTTCTGATCGTGATAATTCTTCTATACTTATGTGTCCCTTTCTTTTTTCAGCTAATTTTCTTGTGTTATCTAAGAACTTGAAAATATAACTTAAAACACGTAATATTTTAGTATAATTATTGCTGATACTTAAAATTTCATTTACAAATTCACTAGAATTTACACTTATTAATGCTGTACTGTTTTTCAATTTTAATTCTGCTGAAAAGTCACTATTGTTTTTGACTTGGTCTAAATCAATGTTCTGATATGATTCAATGTCTCTTTTTCTTAAGAAGAGAGGGCCATGCCACCAAAGTTCACAATCAATTAATTTGTCGAAGGTCAGTCCTCGAGACACAAGGTCTGCTGGATTGTCCTCTGAGCGTACATGTCTCCACTGAAAAGTCTGGGTCAATTCTTGAATATTGTAAACTCTGTTGGCCACAAAGGTTTTAAGTAGATGAGGAGGAGTCTGAATTCACGCTAAGACGATGGTTGAATCACACCATAATATTATTTTACTGATGTTCAACTTTAGTACATTTATTATCTTAGATACGAGTTGAGACAATAAGGCAGCTGCGGACAATTCCAATGGTGGGATTGTCAAAGGTTTCAATGGGGCAACTCTAGACTTGCTGCACAGTAAATTTAAAGATGTATTAAATGTTGTGAAACATTTAAGATAAATGGCTGCTCCATATGCGAGCTCGGATGCGTCGGAGAAGCCGTGCAGTTCAACTTCCGAATGTCCTTCGTTTAAAACAAAACGACTGATTTTTAAATTGTTTATATTCTGAAGCGTTCTGATAAAGCGTCGCCATTCATCTTTGATGTCATCTGGAAGTGGATCGTTCCGATCTAGCTTTAACAGCCACAGTCTTTGTATGAAAATCTTAGCCTTAGCTATTCCAGGACCGAGTAATCCCAATGGATCGTAGATACGCGCTATGTCGGATAAAACAGTTCTTTTTGAGTATACAACTGGTTCCTTAACTGATGAATTAAACTAAAAGCAGTCACGAACTGGATTCCATAACAATCCTAGAGTTTTAGTGCTCTGGTCCGCATTACGATCATTGAATGTATACTCTTGATTGCTAGTTGCGATTTTCAAGAGTTCGGGGTGATTAGCACACCATCGGTGCAACTTCATGCCACCACGTTCAAGCAATGCGATTAAATGTGCTTGCACTTGTTGAGCCTTATTTAAAGTGTTAGCTCCTGTTAATACGTCGTCCATCTCTCTGATTTTCCGAAATTAATATTTGACGATACATCTTTATGATGTCAGCAGTAAAGACGTATTTATGAGTTCGAAATCGACAAATGATATCGAAGAGTTCATCTTGGACTAATCCTCCGTTTAATAAAATATCATTTAAACAAACACCACTGGTAGTAGCTGCACTAGCATCGAAGACAACCCTTAATTTCGTGCTTGATTTCTCGGGTTTGTATACCCCATGATGCGGCAAATAATAAGAAAATTCGGGCTTATTTTCCAGCAAGATTTCTTCTAAGTGTCCCAAATCGTTATATTCGTTAATAAATTCTTCGTATAACAATTTCATGGCTGGATTGTGCGCAAATCGCTTAAGTAGGTGATTTAATCGTTTAAGTGCGTTTTCCTTTGAATCGCCTAAACATGCAAGCCCACCAGTTTTAATTGGCATTTCCACAATATACCTACCATCTTCTCTTCTAGTATGTGTACGCAAGAAATGTTCCTCACAATACTGCTCTTCTTTACTTTTTATTGAGTTTTTATCATGGACCGCTTCAATTTCCCAAAATTTTTGCATAGCGTTGGATAAATCATCCACAGATCGAACAAGACCACAATAATTATTAAAATTCTGTTGTGGCATAGACGTAGAACCACTGCAACATAGCCAAAAACAGTTTCTTGAAAAATCAAATTTTGCATATTTATTTTATTTTGTCCAATTAATTTAAAAGATACTTCGTTTGATAATAAAACATGTATTGGACCTGGTTTATCAAATTGTGGATCAGCTAACTGAAAAGTTTGTAAATGCTTAATAGGCATGATGTTTAGATATGTAGCTGGTGTTATGCGCGTAATTTTAGGAACAACAAAAAATTGTAATGTTTCATTAAAACTTCTGTTTTTATTTACTATGGTTGTTATAATACTTTCCCTTATATTCATAACTGAACCATTTAGCCCTGGAACTGATGCGTTTATTTTCCTTCCTTTCAAGAACAATAACTCAGAACATTCCTTCGTTATAAAGTTATTTTGCGATCCTGAATCTAACAATGCTCTAAGAGGAACTAATTCTCGTCTAGCATTTTGTACATATATTATCGCAGTTGAAAGCAGTACTTGTTTACTAGAAGAGGACGTCATACTCATTACAGTATTGTTAATAGTTGAATGCGTGTTATCAAATGAATGTGTATTTTCACCCAAAGCGGTAACAGACATCTGATTATTTGTGTAACTATGAGGAGTAAATGCTTTTGCGGTTGGCGATAGATTACTACTAATAGTATTTTCATCTTGAATTGCTATTGTCTGATTAGTATCAATATTTTCCCCACCGCGTTGCAGGTGAATCAATGTGTGATGACGTTTGTTGCATTTTCTGCACGTGCTTGAACTTTTGCACTGGCTAATGTTATGAACTGATGATAAACAGTTGAAGCATAATTTTTTGATTTTAACAATATTAAACCTTTTTTTTTGGCAGGTAAATTTAAGAATTGGGAACATCTCATTAAAATGTGATTGCCTTTGCACATACTTTCTGCTAACAAAGTCAATGACTTAGAATTAAATGAACGTTTCTGATCCTTACTGAAAGGTTTAACAGACGTGACTGTATGAATATTTTCCAAATATTGAGATCGTTTTTCTAAAAATACAAGTAATTCATCTAACTTCGGAACTTCTTTGGAACTTATCGTCATTTCATAATTTTTTCGAGTATCTCTGTCTAACTTTTGGAGAATGATGTTCAATATTAAAACATCTGAAAGATTATTTCTATTATAATTCAAAATCTTCAAGGCGCGAATGCTTTTTTTTACATTATCGACTAGATTTCGAAGATCTTTAGCGGAAGGCTGTGTAAGTTTATCTGCGTTTAAGAGTGAATTTATGTGTATTTCTGTTACTACTCTATCATTTTCGTATCTGTCTTTTAATGCTTGAAATAAAGATGAAAAAGTGTCTTCTGTGCTAATCAAAGCTCTTGCATCACTTATTAATGCCGCTGATAAATAATGCAACTTTTGCGCATCTGATAGTTGCTCATTTGAAGTTATTAAGTTGTTAAATTGTAATTTAAATAGACCCCATTCATCGGGTTTTCCGGAGAATTTCGGAAGAGATATATCGGGTAATTTAATATTTATCGCGTTGTTTATTTGAGTAGAATTTGGTTGAATTTCATTGGAAACTTTACTTTGTTCTAAATGTTTAAGTTGCTTTTTAATTTGAAATTTGGCCTTTATAATTTTTTCCTGGTATTCTTCGCTAGCGTTAATATCGATTTCATATTTTTTTTCTAAACTAATACCAGATTCTATTTCTTTAATTAGGTTTTTTAGAGTTTGTTCTCTGTCATTTAATTGTTCTGAAATTTCTAAATAACTATCAATATCAATATTTTTATCTTTTATTAAGGCTTCTAATTTACTAATTAATTTCGCAATTGAAGTGCGTAATGTTGCACGCTTCTTTTTTAATTTCTCAATGTTTTCCATGTTCAAAAACTTATAGTAACAGAAAAAGGAATAATAAATTATTCATTACCTTGATTGCTGCAGCAGACGATTTTCTTTCTTTCTTTTCTCATCAGGCCAGCTTGTGGAATAATGTTCTAATAAAATTCAATGACGAAAACAGTTCATTATTGTCGAACTTTTCTTTTCGAAGTGAAGAAAAAAGATATATAGACTCCGGGAGACGTGACCAACCACTATTATTTTAGAGAAAATATTGCTTGGTTTGCCGTTCACTGTTCGCCTTTCTATCGCATTGCATGATTATTTACAGAGTTCGCACGCTCTTAAGCCACGCCCCATTTTGTAAGGCCACAAAGTTCTAACTGTGGCACTGGGAAGTGAATCTCGTAAGTTTTTCTCGGCACTTAAGGCCCCTGTCCTCGCTCGAGGAAACGCTCGCAAGCTAATGCTATTCCTACGGGGAAGCATTTTTCTAATAACTCTTTCGCATTTTGACATTTTTGAATAGTTTTTTTGCATTGGATAGTTGAGGTGCATGCCGACAGCGCACCTTTTATATTTTTTCGATTTTGGTTGCAGATATTTTTTACAAAGTTAGTTTCACTTTCAAAACCGGTTTCGAAACTGAAAGTGCTTTAAAAAAAAAAAAATCTGCAATCAAAGTCGAAAAAGTAAAAAAGGTGCGCTGTCGGCATGCACCTCAGCTACCCAATGCAAAAAAAAACAAATTATTCAAAAATGTCAAAATGCGAAAGAGTTATTAGAAAAATGCTTCCCCATAGGAATAGCATTAGCTCGCGAGCGTTTCCTCGAGCGAGGACAGGGGCCTTAAGGGGTTAATATGCGAATCGAGTTTTAACAATTATGGAATTTCAGCCATGAGCTTGATGAGATGACTGTCTCTGCTGCTGCCTTCCGTTTTAGAATGACCCAACGATTTTGGTACATTGATCTGTAAAGTTACTAAAGTTTTTCTAAGGAACTTGGATTCCCAGAATGCCTTGGCAACAACAAAAATTCATTGTAAATCAAAAAATTTGCAAGGTTATAAAAAATATTTTTAGTAAACTGGGATGCCTAGAACTTTCTATGCAATTGCAAACCAGGTTTTTAATAAAATTTTAGTAAGATTGTTGTAATTTTAGTAGATTTTTTTTGTAAAGCTACAGATTTCTGTAGCTTTACAAAAACTATCTTTGTAGATTTGCATCTTTTTTTGTACAGTGTACAAATCAAATTTTAGTAACCATACAGATTTCTGTAAATTAACATTTGTAAAATTACAGATTTTTTTTTTTTTTTTTTTTTTTACAGTGGACGACAATTGAAGAGATAAAAATTAAATTTAAACTATCTCTTTAGAGGTTTTATTTTTTTTTTCAAAGTATAATCATAATTTAATTAATATTAATCTGTTATTTGAAAATTATTTTCTTATAATGGTGAAATATTGTATTATTTGTCACGTGTTCAAAATCGATTGCTACTCAATAGGTAACTTATTGGTCAAAAAATGAAAAACACAGTTCGATTCCAAATTTCTTCCATAGTCAGGACTTCCAATTTTATATCTTTGAGTTAACAAATGATTTTTTAAATGTGGCGAAACATTTTACGCTTAGCAGATCAGTTGAAAACAACCTTAAGTAAATATAAACCGTTCTTTTTATTTTTACAAAGCTGTTTTTGCAATACCCAATTCATATGAAAATATCTTTCGCACAAAATTATCTTGACTAAATAAATCCAAATTCCGCCGCTTTCATTAATTAATGGTGTTCTTAAATAAAAAAGTTCAACTTTGTGACACAAGTTTTAATTTATTTTTATTCGGAAATGCATTAAACTATTAGGTGTTGTTGTTCAGAAACTATCGAATTGCACTCATTTTTGAGTTTTTTCGTAGGCGCAATAGATATTTCAGAACAAGCCATCAAATTTGACGTTTTTTACGCATTTTCCGACGAAAGCAGAAAAACAAGTCAACGAAAGGGAAAAAATTGCGTGATCACGTGAACAACATAGCTCCATAGATGTAGAAATAACCTTAATTAATAATAACCTTAATAATTATTCCTATATCTATGCATAGCTCATAACTCGGTAAGTAACAAAGCAGTATTCAAATCAAGCATCCCAAGACCTATGGAAGAGGTGTCCGCGAGATTAAAGGCGGGGCCAAGGTCTACGCCTCCTAGTGGCAGGGGTGCACAAACAGACGTATTAAGTAGATTGCAGTTTTTTTTGTGTGAATGACAACGTAACTTTTTTGTTTCTATAAAATTTTACTTTAAAATATTGCGTAGAATAAATTTTAGGTTTGAAATATTGTAAATAAATATAGAATAAATAAGTGTAGTACGACTAAATAGTATTAACAAAAAATATATTAAGATGAAATATCATTTAACTATGCGATATAAATATCGCTGATTTAAATATGTTCGATTTTAATCATGTTTTTAATGTAATGAAAGATGACTCTTTAATTTTGTAAGTAGTTAATTTATAAAGGTAGAATTTTGTAGTAGTATCATATTTTTACTAAATTCTTGATGAGCTAAGTTACACAAAATGGTATACACCGTTGTATTTCCTATGAGAATATAATGTTTATCAATGTTTAAAATGTGTATAGAATTTAACACTTAATAAAATATTCAACTTTAGCTTTTTTTTTTTTTTTTTTTCATTTATCGATTGCAGACGATAAAAAACAGATGTTTTCTTGGTCGTATCGACTTTTATTATTTAACTTGCAAACATTTCATTCTTTTAATTAAAAACCTATTTCATTATACGTATATTCGGAATAACTTCAATTTTAAATGTATGTATATGTAAGTATATGTAAATGTTGTTTTGTTAAACAAAGAAATATTGTTAATTTATTTGTTTAAATATTTGCGATTCTAGACAATAATTTTCCTAAAATCGTATATTAGACTCTTTCTCTCTCTCTCCTCTTTTTTTTTTTTTTTTTTTTTTTTTTTTTTTTTTTTTTTTTACAGACAAAGCCATTTCGAGAATTCATATTAAAAATTCAATCATAAATTTCAAACTATTCTCTCAATCATGACAGATTAACCAAGTCTACCAGATTTATGTCAAAATATTTGTTACAGATTTTTTTGATTAAAAATATGCGTATTTAAAAAAAGTCGCATTGTCATTTTAATTTTAGGGTAAAAGTCAATATTTTTCGTAGCATTATATGGTACTTATTAGTACTAATTAGTACTTTTTCTCCGTAAATTAAAACGATATTGTGACTATTTTTTTAAATGTACGTGATTTTATCAAATAAACTGTAACAAAAATATTTTGCAATAAATCTGGTCGACTTGATTATCTGTCATGATTGAGTAAAAATTCAGAAAATATGCGCAAAAGATGCGAAGATAATAGACATCTGCGCATATGTGACGTCATACTAAAAACCAACGCATTCATTTAGCACCCCTGCCACCAGCTGGCGCAGCTATGTTAATTTACGACAGATTCCAGCATTGTCTTGGAACGCTTGATATGTATGCAGTTTTGGTAGGTAATCTAACTATCATAAAATGGGAAACTGAGTTCTCTTCGAAAGCATTTCCCTAGTCAGGACTTCCAATTTCATATCTTTCCGTTGAAAAATAAATTCGTAAATGCGTCAAAATGTTTTGCGCTTGTTGAGCGGAGCAGTTGAGAACATCCTTAACATATTTTTGCTTTAATTATTTAC
Organism: Maratus speculifer; assembly: GCA_964019185.1. Taxonomy (NCBI): domain Eukaryota; kingdom Metazoa; phylum Arthropoda; class Arachnida; order Araneae; family Salticidae; genus Maratus; species Maratus speculifer. The sequence goes on along the minus strand of OZ025290.1, from coordinate 340,674,683 downwards.
AGATTTGCTCTGTGGAGTGCCTAGTATACTATCAACATAAGGAATGCGGTCACGGTTACGTGTCCGACAGCGTTGTGCTCTTTTCGGAAGAAATGCCTTACAATGCTGACCAAGTCAATGAAGGTGAATGCTTTTTTGAATCTTTCAATTACAAACTGACAAGGAAGGTCTCCATTGGGGGCATACTCAGAATTTTTTGAAAAAAATACGAATTAAACTATTCATGTAGGAAATAAAGAATCAGTGAAAATTAGCGGCGGAATTACATTATTAGATATGTAAAAAAATAAAATAGTTTGGAATAATTGGCGTGAAAAGCTGAGAGCGACGCGGGATTTGGCGAGCAGTGCATTTCCTCGCCAAAAGCAGACGATTTTAACGAATCTGAAAATTGGTTTTAATTCACTGTTAAAAATCTGCAGCATTTACTGCAACGTCACTCCACTACTTTTATAGAACACCTCTCTTCTGACCAATGAGAATGCTCCATAGCACGGTGAATTGACCGTTTTCTATAAAAGCGGTGGAGTGACGCTGCAGAAAATGGTACAGATTTTTAGCGGTGTTGTAACTTGTGCAACACTGTTAAAAATCTGCTGCATTTTGCTGCAACGCACCCCACCGCTTATATATAATATCTCTATTCCAACCAATGAGAAAGCTCCATTTCACGGCCAAGTAACCGTTTTCTATACAAGCAAGGGAGTGCGTTGCAACAAAATGCAGCAGATTTTTAACAGTGTATTTTTCAATTTGGAACAATTTTAATCAATTTAAAATGTGTTTTAAATGATAAAATATATTAATTTCATTTTGTTATAAGTATATATAAACGTATATGACAAAATTACACTTAAAGTAAAGTAAAAATGCAAAACTAAAATTACTTAAACTAAACTTATTTAAATAAATTGAACATAGAAAGTTTTTTCTTTAAAAAGTATTCGAAGCGTAAAAGCGTATTTTTCAAAATTTTGTTTTTTCTCCAACCGGAGATAAATCGCCAAATAAACGAAATTTTTATTATTGTTTTACGGACGTTATAAGGAGATTCCGCCGAAATTGTTTTTATGAACATATATAGCTATATGAGAAGAACATTCTGTAATTTTTTCAGATTTTTCTGAGTATGCCCGTATGGAGACCTTCCTTGTGAGTTTTAAGCTTTGAGGTTTTAATAATAGCCCTGCCTCCTCTTCCCCCTCAAAGAAAATGAAATAAAACTTAAAGACACAAGAAAGTGTAAACATTTGTAGGATGGCGAGTGGTCAGGGAAAAACACAATCAAAAAACCAGTTAAAGAGAAATTTGTTTTTCTTAACCCCTTTATGCTTTTGGAGTACTTTTTTTATAAAAAACACTGGTAGCATAGTCTTTTTTTACTGTGTTTTCCCCTGAACATTAGCCACCCTGATTTGTGTAGGTGGCATTAGGATAAAAAAAGAAAAAAAAATCATAATCACAAAAGTAAAATTGAAGAAGAAATCCATATATAAAATAAACAAAAGAAACCATTATGTTCCAAATTTTATTTGAGGGAATTTTTCACGTAAATTTGCAATTTGCTGTTTTCGATTTTTTCTTTCTTTTAAGCATTTGAAAGCTAACAGAATATGGTTAAACTTTGAAAAGTAAAAAATTCTCGGAAAAAAAAAAAAAAAAAATGATTAGACTGAATTGTAGGAAACATCATGGACCGATTTTACAAATTTGTAGACCCTGGGCACAGATGTTTACGGGAGGGGGGGGGGGAGTTCTTACAATGATAGTTACAAGGAGACTGACAAAAAAAAAAAAAAAAAAAAAAAAAAGTTACTAAAGTAACCATTATTATTTTAAAATATTCATTAAAAAATTAAATGTGTTAATCAGTAACTTACATTTAAATAATTATTTCACAATTATGAAATTTAAATGAGTAGACGTTTTATAATAAACTCTGTGTGGTGCTAATAATCTTTTTCTATTCTGGAACGATAAATTGTGCAGCAATTATGATAATTTTTCGACAACACCATGCTACAATTATTTAAAATCTTATGGGGCTCTGAAGTCTGCAAGCTACGCTCACCAATACTCAAATATTCTGACGATAAGAAGAAAAGGATTAAACAAGAATAAAAAATACAATGCATTTTTAAAGTGATAAGGATAAAAGAAAATATTCACTATTATAAAGTAATAAACAGATGTTTCAGACACAATATAGGTACAACATTATTAAAAATACAACATGAACATCACAGAATTGAGAATGAAATGTAAAATTTCATTGGATATTAAAACTAACAAGATCTTTGAGAATAATTGGAAAATCTTCAGCAGCATTTGGGGGCCCCTTGGGCTTCTGCCCAGTGGCGCAGCCAAGGGGGTGGTTTTGGGGTTAAAACCCCTCCCAGAGCTAAGAAAGATCGCTATAATTTCCGCTTATATGAATCAAAACCAAACTTAATATTTAATTATTTTGGCGCATTTCGGAATCCTCCGCTTTATTGAATCAGATTTCATTTAATAAAGGGATGCAATAAATGGCGAAAATTCTACTTAAAATTGTGAAACTGCTTATTACATGGATTAGTTAAGTAAAAATTGGTTATTTGAATTAAATCACTTTTCTGAGACGTATTATGCTGAACAAATTATGAATTCCTGCCACACAGATGCTTTTTGATACTAATTAGTACCGATTCTATTAACCGGTGATTCAAATAACCGGCAATCACTTTTATCAGAAATTCAAAACCATCCCTAGAACCGAATTCTGGCTGCACCACTGCTTCTGCCCCGAATTTCTTGCCGTAATTTTGGCACTGGCAAACATATTACTACTAGTATTTAAATAATAAACTAACTTAAATAATAAATAACTTAAACATGTTACTTTTGGAAGAATGAGTGTCAAAATATGCGTAATTTTAGAGTTTTTCCGAAATTGTAAAAAAATTTTGCGTGATATCCAGAAGCAAACTTCACTAATTGATGAAAAAGCAAGAAACGCTTATAGGAAGAAAGATTTGATGCTGCCATCTCTTGTCAAACTTGTGAAACATGAACTTTAAAATGTTCAGTTTTACTTAAAAGATAATCTTTTAAGTAAAACCGTTCATTTTATACATTTTATGTTTAAAACAAAGTGAAAATTTTGTTCCGGCATATACATTCATTTCAAAAGATGTTCCTTTCAAAATCAAGTAAAAGATATTCTTGAAAAATTTTCCGTATTTTATTTGAAGAGCAATTAAGATTTGTTGTTAAGTTAAAAAAAATAATAAATAGTAAATAATTAAAAAAGTAAATTAATTAAGGATATGCTTAACATCTCGATGAGTAAAATAAAGCAATTTTAACTCAAAGTTTAAATTTTGTATAAGCATTTCATCACTATACATTTTTTTAACCGATAGCTTAAAAAATTGTATTTAATATAAATTTTTAGATAATAATTACTTTTAATGTCATACATATGCATATATACATGACAAAATCAATAATTATTATCTAAAAATTTATGTTAAATACAATTTTTTAAGGTCTTCTTACTTTTGAGTTATTGATTTTCACTAAATCTCCGTGTGGCACCCCCAATTGCTTCAAAACTATAAAACCAATCACTTTGAGATTTTTTATGTACATTAGAAACCTGCTTCTTAATAATGATAGGGTAAAATTTATGTTTTTTTATTTAATTCACTTTAAGCTTAATAGTCAAAAATAGTTCAAAAGTGCATAATGCATTATTTTACAATTTCAATAATTATTTAGTAAGACACAGTTTACTTTTCTTATAATTATCTGTCATGTTTCTATTGATCATAAAAAATCGAAAAAGTTATGTCTCTTAGTTTTTGAATAAAGTATCAATTGGATATTGTATAAAAATAAATCAATCAAAGGTAAGTAGAAGTCAAGCAACTGTATTTAATAAACGTATGTAAATAATAATTGATTTTCTTGTTAGATGCAATCGAACTCATTTAGTAAAAGGACGGCTAAAACGAGGGCCCTGCTAAAACAAACAAAATACACATTAAGGGTGTATTTCGATTCAAACAACTTATTTTCCGATTTATTTTTGAATTCATTTTTGCTCTCATAAGCATCAAACTGGCAAACTGCCTTATTTAGAAAGTACACAAGTTGCCGTGACTGTCGATTCTTTGATAAATGCAAAAAATATGACAAAAAAAAAAAAAAAAAAAAAAAAAAAAAGCAATCAAAAACGGCATTTTGAACAGATTTTTCCGAAGCCAGAGATTTGAGAACGAAAAAAAAGTGTCAAACTGAGAAGATAATTGTTCATTAACCTAATTGCAATGAATGGAGCGTAAAGTGACATCACACGGCACCTTGTACGTCTCTTCAAAAATCCCCTCAGCAAATTTCATGTTTCTACTTTTAAAAATGTGCCTGAAATTGTATCGGAAAATTTCGAGCTGTTGAAGGTGGAAAAGCATTTTTTCGAATACACCCTTAAGGAGACTCTTCATTCACTTAAAAGTACCCGTTCGCTAATTATAAACCTGTGGGCAGGTTGTTTTTGAATTTTTTGTTTAATTTGAATATTTTTATTTTGGTTGAGATTTTTTTAATAAAGGTACTATTACTTTCGAAACTGGTTTAAAAGTGAAAATACCTTTATTAAAAAAATATACAACCAAAATCAATAAAGTAAAAAAAGAAAAAAAAAAAAAAATAGATATCGACTTTAGCTTGAAAAAAACTGTTTAAAAATATTCAAATTTATACGAGAAATTCGAAAACATCCTGCTCATAAGTTTATCCTTAGAGAATGGATGTTTTCAAGTGAATGAAGAGTACTTTTTACCATTTATACTACAGTAAAATTTTCATGAATTTTAAGAACTACAGGAACAAGATCACAGTTAATACGAACAAAATATGCAATATATTAATTTAAATGCGATTTTCGGCAAAAAGTAACTTAGAGTTATTTTTAAAAATCTATTTGTTATGGAACACTGCTTTCTCTCAGCGATACTACTTCTATATTACAAACCTTCTGTAAAAACCTAATAATTTATCAGTTTTAACAGGCAGAATTTTAACCTTCAAGGAGACCCCTTTCCACCCCTACATACATGAAATTGCAAAGGAATGTCCCGAGGTCTTGAAAAAATGAAAGAAAGAAGGGAGAATTAAGGACGTTACAAATATCGTCTCTTTGCAAGAATTACAGCTAAACTGCAAAAAAGAAACGAATATAATGGAAAATCTTTATTTAAATCAGTATTCTGGGACATATTAACCAGCTTTATCATGTCTCTTATTACAATGTTAAAATAAAAAGAATATGTGAAACCAATAATTTGTAGATTGCAGTGACTTTCGTTAAAAATTATGATATTGACTAAATTTTTAGTATTGAGATAATTAGAGCTGTTAATAGAATTAATTAGTTTAATTATGTGTGTGTTTTTAATATTTTTATTATTTCTACGAGATTGATACAGTGGTGGTCATAATTATAAGGACAAGGCAAAAATTACCATATCATGGTTACATTTGGCGGGAGACTTATGCACATTTAATGGATGGAAACCAATGAAAAATGAAGATTATTTTTGTATGTTTTTTTAAAAATATGTGGTAAATTCATATTCATAAAATGTATTATAAATTTATACAGCCATTTGTTTTGGACAAAATTATAAGAACAACTGTATTTGTGTGATCTAAAAAGTAAAATTTGCATGTTTTTTTCTCTGCACACGGAACTTCCAGACGATATAAATGCATAGTAACCGTTTGGGATCTTATTATTCTGTTTTTCAATCATGCCGCAATGTGCAAAGCTTTTGGAGTTTCAGAAAGGAAAAATGGATGCATTTCAAAATTCAGGACTTTCTGTATGATAAATTGCTACAAAGTTGAAAGGGTCAAGAACGGTTATTTACAATTATCTTTAAAATTCCGGTAAATATGGACGGCAAAGACATAGAAGCAGGCTATCTTCTGTCTCTGAATGGGGGGAAAGAATCATAATAAGGCGAGCTCCCCTCCAAAAACTGGAAAAAACCGTGAATTGAACTTAGAATGCAAGTGCTCGAACTGTTCGACGTGTTTTATAAAAACAAAGAAAAGGTTTACTGTAGTAAACATGTGTCAAGACCGCGTCTTACAAAGGTTCATGAGAGACTGAGGATGGAGTTTGCCAAAAACTGCAATACTATGGGAAAAAAGTGAGATTCTGTATTTTCCGATGAGAAAAAGATTAATTTGGATAGACTAGATTGTTTTTGCAACTTCTAGTATAATCTTCGTAGAGAAAAAACGATTTTCTCAAAGTATGTATTTGGAAGTGATTCAGTAACGGTCTGGGGAGGTTTCAAAACTGGTAGAACTACTCCAATAGTTTTTGTGCAGAGTAGGAGGAATTCTGAGAGTTACATTGATGTATTGGGCGATAATCTTCTACCAGAAGCACCTTTAATAGCGATTGGAGACTATTTTTTCCAGCAGGACAATGCCTCGGCTCATGTTTTCAAACTTCATACTCGTGGTATAATGCTAATTCCGTGAAACTATTTGATTAGCCAACTAGAAGTTCTGATCTGAATCCAATGGAAAAATCTGTTGGGTATTCTGGCACACAAAGTATGCAAAATGGTATATAATCTCAAAACAAGTAAGAACTCATATCTTTCATCGAAAAAGATGACTCAAAATCTTCCAAGAACGTTCTTAAGGAATTGTCAAACTCCATGACGTCAAGACTGATAAAAGTGATTGAGAAGAAGCGGGGAGATTATTATTATCAGTGTGTTTCAGGCAAAAATATTCGTTGTCCTTATAATTTTGTCCAATTTTTACAATGACATATTTTTTTACTTGTAACAAAACATTCACATTTGGCATTTTCCAATGTTTTGAATTCTACAATGATTTCTAGCATAGAAAAACATTTAGTGTATAAATTTCACTTTATTTAGTTCAGAAATAAATTTTTTCTGCGCAATTTTCAACTGTTCTTATAATTCTGACCACCTCTGTACAACGGCTTTTATGTTTTCCTTGTTTTTCGTGTTAACCGAATTAGACTGTATATAATACAAAGTATATACTTCAACCCCTTGAGGACGAATGTCACGTATATATGATGTATAAGATGCTCAGAACGCTCGATGATTCGCATCAGTTATTTTTTATTCTAAAATTTTCTTTGCTTAGTCAAAGCCTTTTCCCATTTAAATTAACCAAAATTTTTTATCTTGAAAAGCCGGTGATAAAAGATTAAAAATTCTGTAAAAGACAAACAAGTTTCAAAAGGATAAACTCTTTAAAACCTGAGCCACAAAATAACTCAAGTTGAGCGGAAATCCACTCATCTCACGATTTGAAACTTAAGTTCTCATAAAGAGTTGAATCAACTCAAGTGAGCGAGTTGTTTTTAAGCAATTTAAATCAAGATAAATAATACGAAAAAAAATTAAATCAAGATGAGTAAAACGTTTGAGAAACAACTCACACACGATCCAATAAATTACAGCTCTTTCCTGAGAAGCCAAATCCACTCTTTCGTTTTAAGAGTGAAGGGATAAAAATTTAAAGCTTACAAGATTTGTTTTCTTATGAAATACATACGCTCAAGGGAAAACACAACTGACGCGCCAAGCCCACTCATATTAATTTTACTCCTACATTTTATACTTATTTATCAAAAGTAGCTAAATTTTATCCAAGTGCTATAAATACCTTAAGGCATGCGTTTAATAAAACTGTGCAAGTACTTTACACTAGTTAGAAGCGTTTACGATATTTAGCTCTACAAAAAATTCTGATTTTTAGCTAAAAAAACCCATTAATTCTTAAAATACTCGAACGATTTTGATAAAAAAAAAAAAAAAAAAAAAAAAAAAAAAAAAAAAAAAAATTAGTGGTTGAGATCATATGTGGAAGACAATTTTTAAAAAGTTTAATTAGTTTTAGGGGGAAAAAAATCTGAAAAAAAAAATGGAAATTTCTGTAAAATTGTCATTGGCCTAAAACAAAAAGTTGTAGTCTCGGAAAAAAAAAAAAAAATACTGTCTGCCATAGTCCAGTAAATATGGATTCCAAATTTCATCAAAATCTGTCAAGTAATTTCCGAGGAAATGGGTCTTAAAGCTGGCATGTTTCCCATAGGATTGCATCTAGTCTTATCTTCCCTTAAACTTTGCGTTAAAATTGGTTTATTGCTCATCATCTTATCCCTTGATAAAAATATTTACGGAGAATATTTTTACTGCAAAAATTTAAAATAATTTAATTCTAGAAAAATCTAGAAAAATCTGGAAAAATCTGGAAAAGTCAGCATTTACCAACACATTTCAGAAAAAAATATTAAAAGAACTTTTATGTAACTCTTTAATTGTGAAGTAATTAAAATTGTTGCACTATTTCTTTAACAGAGGACAAGAACTGTGCCGAACGTCTATCTGAAAGCTACAAAGATTACTGCAGCACCCTGTGTGGAGTTCCGTGTCAGTAAGTGTCCACAAAATAACTGAAAATGTAAAATTGGATTTCATTGTTGTTTGAGTAAAGGGAGACTAACTTCTGAAAGAAATGGAAGATTTTTGAATTGCTAGAAATTCTAGGTTCAAATCGGAATTCGAGCCGGTGTGGAGGCAGATACTTTTAATACAGCACTAATATTAAAATTTGATTATTACATTTTGTAATACAAAATGAATATGTCATCCCAGTATATTGCAAAAATTTTTGAATGTAAGCAGCATTTTTTTCTAAGCACTTAGTAATGCAATGTAATTTTTGAAGTTACAATGCAAGATTATATTTTGAAGTATTTACAATGTAATCTATCTATCGTTCCATTAACAAAGTTTTATTGGAGCAACCACTATACATAAGAATTTTGTTACCACAATTAAAAAAATAGTATTAAAAATTACAAAAAATTAATATCTCAAAAATGAATTCAAATACAGCTTTTATACAAATTGCATTTCGAAGAACATTTTTTCCCTATACGATGTTGTGAAAATTGAAAATGTGCGATAATTAGAAGTTTAAAATTTTGAATAGCGTAAATTTCAAAATAGAAATTTCATCTTTTCTAATTGTTTCACGCAATTTTAAATAAAATTATTATGTTTGTAACACAAATTAATGGATTAAATAAATCACATGAAAAACGCGCTTATTTGTTTTTATTTCATCCTATTACAACAAACAATCGAGTCTCTATATAACGAAATCCACCTTTCCAGTAAAAAATTCGTTATATAGAGAAATTCGATGTATAGAGAATGATGTTAAAAATCGTATTTAATGTGTGAAATTTGAACAAATATTATTTTTGATCTTTTCAATTAATAATTTGAAATGTTTAAAAGTAAATATTAACCTAACATTTTATTTCTTAATTATTTAAGCTGTTTCAAAAAAGAGAACAGACTTTTATTTGAAAGCTTAATGAAAATCAAATAAGGAAAACTTGCATTAATTTCAGACGAAGAAATCTGTAATTTTTTGTTGTTTTGATTTTAAAATTGTTACGCTGTAAAAAAATGCTCAAATTTTAGCAAGGAATGAAAAATTGTAGTTAACATTTTCCTCCATTTGAAAGCCTCTCTTATGTGCTTCTCATTGATTCCTCTCTTACATGTGAATCAATCCAACTGACTCCGTTTCGAGAAGGATGAGGAAAGGTGTGTGGGAAATGGGATGAATTCGTTGAATTTAAAGAACAAGGAGAGAAGTAATAAAAAAAAAAAAAAAAAAAAAAAAAAAAAAAAAAAAAAAAAAAAAAAACTCATCACTGACGATAAATAAAATATAAGTGATAGAAAATTGATTTCATATGATTTCGAAGCCTTTTAAAACTGAGTAAATTAAGATCAATTTATGAAAAAAATCGTTATATGGAGATCGATATTTCGCTATATAGAGACTGTTTTTAATGTAATCATGCGAAAAGGGAACCGTTCCTACTAAAAATTCGTTATATAGAGAAATTCGATGTATGGTGTTTCTTTATAGAGAGACTCGACTGTATTTAATATAATTTTTGACACGTGATGTGAAATATTTTTATTTATTTATTAAATTCCCGTTCATTTAAATTACTAGTCATCTCTGGTGATCAGTTTTTTCTCCCTTAAATTTATGCTAAGTTTTGCTATATTTACTTTTATTCATAATTTTATTTACTTGCAAGAATGATTAATTTTCTATTGACAATTTTCGTTTGTTAATTTAATGATAAAGTGTTTTGAAGGAGATACTAAACGAAACCCTCTGTACGATCTGCGATCACACTTACCCACTTGTTCAATTCCCCCCCCCCCCCTTAATTTTTTTTCAAAATCTTTCATAATCATAAATGTAACAATGAATGAATTATTTCAATAAATTTTCTTTCATATATTATGAATTACAGTTTCTAGGTAACTGTTAAAGAAAACGACAGAAAGCGAATTAAATTAATGGCAAAAATTTTTTAACAGACAAGATAAAATGCTTAATATTTTTAAAAGAGATGCACGGAATTCCACTAAAAAATATTTCGATAACTTAGAATATCTGAAATATATGTTGACAAAATTCCAAGGTAATTGGCTTAATTTAAGACTTTAATTGGGAAATTTTAGCATCCATAATGTAACGTTTACATTCATTATCCCAATGCGCCGTATTTTCGTTCAACGAAAGTTAAAATTTTAAAAGCTTCTGAACCCATCAAAAAGCATTATGAGTAAAAAAAAAAAAAAAAAAAAAAAAAAAAAAAAAAAAAGTTCCTTATTTATCAAACAAATGAATACATTAAAGCCAAAATTATGTAGCTGGTACTTTACCAATACCAGACTAATCAAACGTTTTACGAAATGTGCTACAAATTAATCATCACGAAGTCGCAGGCAAGTAAACAGACGCACACAGAGACACGAAAAATTTCTAGGGTTTCCACAGTAATCTTCGTTGACATTTCGTCAGCAAAACTTTATTATAGTTATTTATTTCGTTTTAAATATTCATATCTATATGAGAGGTTAGATTATTTTAAATTTTCAACTTAAATTATCTAGAATAAAAATCATGTACATTATTTATCTTTTTTTTTTTTTTACAAGTTACATTAATCTTATTTTTACTTCTTTTCAGTGATGTTCATTTTACTATGAGTATAGATTCTTCACCGACATCAGATCATATATTAGTAAGTTTTGCTTGCTTTAATTAATCGTATTCTATTGCACTTTGAATAATGTATTTTCTTCTGTTAAAAATGTTTAAGTATAGATAATAAAATTACCTGAAAAAAAGAATAACGTTGCAATAAGGTTTTTAGTGTTTTTTTGATAGGAAATATAATTCGTCCCCTTAGCCGAATGTTTTTGGAAAAAAGTCATTATCATATGCCCTATTTTTCTCAACTGAATCAAGCTAAGTCCCTCACTCTCTCGTTTATGTATTTTTCTTTTATTAATAATTTATACGGCGATCACATATAGCATAAAATACTGTTTACCTATAAAAAAATTTTTCATTTTAGGTACGGTATAAAAATTTAGATTACATAAACTTGCACAGAAACTTTGCTTTTGTTTATAGATAATAATTCAAATTAGTTTTACTTTTAGAAATTAGATACATTAAAAATTTTAAAATTTAGTAGAGGTCTTAAATCTTATTATTTTGAAAATTATTAGTTCATTATTTATTCTGTTTTATAATTATAATTTTTTATTATCTTATTATTTCATTCTCATTATGTTTTTATCCTTATACTAAAAATATTAGTTATAATTAGATATTTATACAAATTTACATTAGGTATTTACATTAGGTTATAAATCGTGTACAGTAAAAATTAAATTAATCAGGTATTCAATTATCCGAATAGATATTAGGAAATAATAATAATAAAAGCTTTACTGGGATGAGAATTATATGCATTCGTCGGTAAAAGCATAATTTTCTATGAATTATAAATTTGTACAAATCATGCGTTTATTCCCTTTAAATTCTTTTAACTAATATTAACATTAATGTTATATTAGTTAAAAGATATTATGTGTTAAAAGTTAAAAGATATTAAGTGTTTCGATATAAAAAGCTCTATCTCAAGAACTAAAAGACGATTTTTCCTCAAACTACAGATTCAGCCAGTTCCTGACACATATTAATGTTGTCTGTATAACTCCAGTCTCAGAATTCTGTATATAGGTACCGTCAACTGGGGCCACCTTTTCCTGGTTCCACTCACATTTCCATTATTAAAAAATATTATATATGATTGTTAAAATTAAACTGTAAGCAATGAATATGAAACAATGAAGCAAACTGCATGATTTTAAAAAAGAATTTTTTTTTTTTTTTTTTTTTTTTTTTTTAACAATTTTTTAAAGTTTTGCAACAAAGTAGCCCCTATTAGGGGCTTCTTTGGTCCATCCACTTAGTTTCATATAGAATAAATTTCATCTGTAAATGAATACGTTTTTATCGAAATCCCTTGCAGTAGCATCTGCTAATGAATTAATAGAGTTAACTCCATGAAAAATTGTCATGTTTGTCACATACTACGATTTTTGGCTACCAGTATTTTAGAACGAAAAAAATGTAACTTATTTCACGGGAGATATCTGATCAGTTGTATAAGGAGAAGCAAACTTTTCGATATAAACGGTGGTCGACAAGCGTAGCGAATTTCAGCTGTGTGACAGACATGATAAGTTTTCATGGAAATAGCCATATTACAAATTTAATTAACTTTAAAAAAACACACACAATAAATTAATTGTTAACATTAAAGAAATGAGAAACAGTTTTCGTATGTTATCCTGAGCAAGTAGAACAAAAACAATTAATGTAACATTTAAAAGTATTATTTGAAACATTTTTTAAAGAAATTTGGTTGTATAAAACACATTTCTAAGTAATTGGGGCTATTTTCAGGCCAAAAAAGTCCTGGCACAAAGTAACCCCGAAACACTAATTTTCATGTTTCCTTTATGTAAACGTAAACATTTCCTGTCAAAATAAAAAGTTAAAGTAAAAACTGTGGCCACACATGGTTTACATGTTACTAAAAGTAATATTTTGGCAATTACCTGATTGGTAGCTCTTATTCACATTGTTTCACAATAGAAAGTTTGGAGGGATAAAATTTACACACGAAAACAGTTGTTTACAAACACATCCAGTCTTACCACTAAAAAAAATTAAATTACCCCCCAAACGATCCAAATACCCTATAGTAGGATATAAAATATTTTTTTAAGAGCAAAAACTCCAAATTATCTTGTATTGTTTGTTCAAAACAAAGAATAAAAACTTTTTCTTTATGAGATGGATCAAAGTACCGCAAGGACAAAAGTTGTCCCGGTTGACTGTAATTCCAAATAGGCACTTCATCTATTTCAGGTATACACTGCACTGTAAAAAAAAAAAAAGTAAGGTACCCTGGGGTAATAACGCCAGGCGGGGTAATAACGCCAAGTGCCAATATTTTGCATAATTATGAAATAATCTGGTAAATGATACCCATGTGCTCTGCACAGAAGGGTTTTGAGTCATATAAATCGCAAAAAACAGCTTCAAGTTAATTTGTTTCATTTTTAGGTCTTATTGTTTTTACAAGCAACTAAAATTAACACTTGATCTAAAATTTGCGAGATACGTTTTGTGATGTGAAGACTATTTTTTTTATCCGGAAATACTTTGTTAATTACATAAATTTGTAGTACATTTCATGGACTTTCAAAATGTTGTTGAAGATTTTGGATATCTTCTCGAGATAATTTGTAATTTAAAATGTACAGCGCAATAACTATAACGGGGTAATAACGCCAATACTTGGCATTAATACCCCGGTTGATTCCTTACAGTGGCCGTGCTACATCCTAAATACTGATTCAAATAAACACAGTTAAAACTGTGCAATGTTTCTAATAATTCTATTTAAGCGGTCCTTTTTAAACAAAAAGAAGCTCACGGTCTGATATTCTTTTGCCTCATCCTCCCCCTCTCCACACTACACCTTTATTTTTCTTACACTTTCACAAAAAATTGAACATTTTCAATAGCTTAAAATGCAATTTCTCAATTTCTAAGTTTGTAGAGTTTGTTTTTTTAGAATTGGGCAATCTATATGCAATCATTCCATCTTATTTCATAGTTTTGTTTGCATGGCGTTATTCCCCATATAGGTGGGTAATAACGCCAAATAGCATTGGTCGAGAAATCACGCCATTACACTTTATGAATACATATCTGTTAAATTATTTTTTTTATATAGATAGTCAATGAGTTGCTGTATCATATCATATATTTGTTTGAAAACTACAAACTAAAACTGAGCCGTGAAAATTGGTAGAACCTTAACGTGGCGTTATTACCCCAGGGTACCTTAATTTTACAAATGTAAAATTGCCGAAATCTGTATGTTTACTAACATTTTATCTGTACACTGCACATGAAAAGCATGTAAATCTACAAAACAATTTTTTGTATAGCTACAGAAATCTGTAACTATACAAACGAATCCACTAAAATTATAGTTATCTTACTTAAATTTTACCTGTAACCTGAGTTGCAATTACATAAAAAATTCTAGGAATTCCAGTTTACTAAAAAATTCTTTGTAACCTTACATGTATTTTTAATTTTTAGTGCGAATCTGTATCTCTTATATGAACTTTTGCTTTTGCCATTACATAAAAGATTCTAAAAATCCCGGTTTCCTAGAAAATGTTATTTATTTTATAGACTTTTTTTTCAGTGTATTTAAGCAAGAGTTCGCATAATCCCATTTAGCACAGAACATCAAAAAAGTTTATTCGATGTTGGTATGAAAATTTAAAAATTTAACCGAAAATTTAAAGAAAGGCTAAAAGAGCACTTATCTAATATAAAGTTTAACAAACCAAGTAATACCCAGATTGCATCAAAGTGAAAATATTAAGATAAACTTAGAAAAAGCTAAAATTATCATTTCAAAATTTAACCGTTACTCTTCCATAATCCACGAATCCATTGTGATTTTACTTAAGAGTGATATATTGTTTGTAACAGTGTCCTTTTATTGAAATATTCCTACGATTTGGTATAATATCTTAGGTATTTTGAGAGTCCTGAAAATATGAATTGATCTTTTCACCCCTCTTTAAAGCAATGGGCTGAATTTTTCTTGCGCATGCGTAGTATTTGTGAAGCTTTTTAAATATTTTTTTTTTATGTAGGTTTTAAAGCTCATATATTTCGAATATTATACTAAAACAAACGAAAAGAAAAATTGATTTTTTAAAAAATTTATTATTTTTAATCTTTCAATGAAACAAACAACAATTATGTTTGGACAATTCCTTTTAATGAAAACATTTTTCTTAAAGGTTGTAAACAAAAGTGCGGTAGAAGATTATAAGAAAAGAACTCGCAGTGATAAACAGTAAGTTTCGTCACAAGTGATCTAACTAAAATGGCTTTAACGTTCTCTTTATACTTATTGCACTTTATTTATATTGCTTGTATATTTTCAGGAGTTTAAAACCAACATTAGATTAAATTTCAGATAATACATTATCTAATAGCGTAATGATTAGGGGCTGTCCATAAATGATGTCACACTTTTTTTCAGTATTTTTCAGCCCCTCCCTCCCCCGTTGTCACAAAATGTCACATTTCCCCACTCTTCCTTCCCCCTCCCCCTTGTCACATACCACGCTATATTACATAAAGTCATACTTGCAGTTCAGAAACAAAGCATGCTATGTTATAGATCATGTTTCAAATTTTATTTTTAACTTTAACTATGCGTTTTAATGATATTTGTAAGTATAAACTAGTCGTTGGGGGCCACCATAATACTTACCCATCATGGTATATGAAAATAAAACATGTGAAACTATTTATACAATGCATTGCAATTCATAAACAAAATTCAAATATTGTTAATATACATAATAATGCTATATTAAAGAACTGCTGATGTACCAATTTCGACAAATTACATAAAACGCCAAACTACTCAAGTAGTACCGAACTGCCTAAAAGAAACATCCTTATTACTCCAAAAATAATAATTCTATTTACTAACAATTAACTGCGTCGGATTAAGCGTCTCATTTCCAATTAAAACATACTTCTGAATTGAAATTTCAATGAAATACAGGGTCATGAAAAATCGAAGAATGTGGAAAACAAGATTACAAATATCTCGGCAACTAATAATCCGATTGACTTCGTTCTATATGGAAAATGTGTGTTATTTTATTGCCTTTTACGTCCATTCCTTAGAACAAAAAAATTCGAAAATTTTTATGTACCTTTCATCAGAACAAATTTTTCGAGAGTCCGAAAAAAATAGTTCCGGATAATCGAGGTTGCTGATATTAAATAGGGTTCGTCCCATTTTTACATACTAACTACATACAAAATTTCAAGTCTCTATCTCAATTTTTTCGGGAGATAGAGCGTTTACAGACAGACAGACAGATAGACAGACGGACGGCAAAATTTTTTTTTTCTAAAAATATGGTTTTCGGAATCTCCACTCTCTAAAACGTGTAAATCCGTCAAAAAATTTTTTTTCGATTTTCAAAACGATTGCAAGACTTACCCTATACTACGTATGATGGGTAAGTAAAATGTAAATGATTCACGTACTTCTTTTATTTGAAATTAGATTAAAGTTTACAACAAAAACATAATTTATATACAATAGTATTAAAATATTAGTAGGAAAGAGCAGGTAAAAAAAATTAGTATTTTGGAATTTGAAATGGAATTTAATATACTTGGCTTTAAATCTTATTACTTTAATCTATCTTCAATAGAAGAAAGTATTGTAATCGAAATTTTTTTCGACTTCCAGTTTTCGACGGATTTACACGGTTTAGGGGTCAGAGATTCCAAAAACATGTTTTTACAAAATGTCTGTCTGTCCGTCTGTCTGTGTGTATGTCGTCATTCTACCATAAAAAAGTGTATGAAGTTATGCATAGAATTGAACCAAATTTTTTGTGAATGTTTTTGGCTGTGGCAAGTTATTGTAATCGAATTTTTTTTTCGACTTCCGGTTTTCGACGGATTTACACGTTTTAGGGGTCAGATATTCCAAAAACATGTTTTTACAAAATGTCTGTCTGTCCGTCTGTCTGTGCGTGTGTCTGTGTGTCTGTATATGTCGTCATTCTACCATAAAAAAGTGTATGAAGTTATGCATAGAATTGAACCAAATTTTTTGTGAATGTTTTTGGCTGTGGCAAGTGTGTCCTACTTCAGTTTTGAAATATTCCGCCAGAAGGGGGCGCTGCAATCGCGATGTTTGTGCCATTTTCAATATTGTACCGACCAAAAGTATATGAAGTTATGCATCGAATTGAACCAAATTTTTTGTGTAAGTGTATGACTATGTCTAGTTGATTCTCCCTGAATTTGAAAAAAATTCGCCGGAAGGGGCGCTTTAATCGCGATTTTTGTGCCATTTTCAATATTGTACCGATCAAAAATATATGAAGTTATGCATCGAATTGAACCAAATTTTTTGTGTAAGTGTATGACTATGGCTAGTTGGTCCTCCATGAATTTGAAAAAAAAATCCGCCGGAAGGGGGCGCTGCAATCGCTATTTTTGTGCCATGTTCAATATTGCACCGACCAAAAGTATATGAAGTTATGCATCGAATTGAACTAAATTTTTTGTGTAAGTGTATGGTTATGGCTAATTGGTGAATTAAAATTATTAAAACATTAAAATGAGTAACTATTTTTTAAAAATAATAAAATGTACGTATGAAATCGAAGAAAGTTTTGGGATTGGCACATCCAACTAGTCTTTACTTTATAAACACAAAATACTTTAATTTCAAAATAGTTTCAAAATTTAATTTGCTGATTTTTAATGCTTTTTATTTTAACCAATATATGTGATGTCACATTTCTTCTTACTCCCTCCCGCCATGTTG
Source organism: Maratus speculifer (assembly GCA_964019185.1). Taxonomy (NCBI): domain Eukaryota; kingdom Metazoa; phylum Arthropoda; class Arachnida; order Araneae; family Salticidae; genus Maratus; species Maratus speculifer. The sequence continues at coordinate 340,656,757 of OZ025290.1, read as the reverse complement.
TCCCAAACTGTCAAAATTTCACGAACCCCCTCTCCCCTCTCCAAGCGTGACATCATTTATGGCAACCCCTTATGTATAAAGTATTAATAATTTTCTGTATTACAGATTGGATATACTGGAATTGAAGATTCACTATCAATCGATGGAACATAGAACTTTTAGACATTCTCCAGAATATAGTGTAAGTTTACCCTCTTAATAAAAACAAATAGATTTTTGTGAATAATTAGAAAAAAATCTGTATTTTATAGAAAAATTATATCATTGAGCTATGCTGACGTCATATTAACAATGGCAATCACTTGACAGATGAATTTAACTTTTGCTGCAATTTGCTTAGTTTCTAAATATTACTCAATTAAAATTTTTACACAGTCGAGTAGAAAAAAAAATTCACATTAAAATACAATTTGTTTGAAAACAGTATTTAAATTTACTGTTTTTATTTTCGAATGAATTTCAAGCTTGAATATATTTAAATAACCGCGCAACTCAATTAAAAAAGATTAGTTTTAACGTTATGTAGATTTATAAACTGGGCAAAACTTTGGATTTGGACTTGTGTCTTAAGAGTGTGGCACTATTCTCATATTAAGATACCATGATTATTCCAAGGGTCTGTATATCTATAACGTTACTTTCGTTTAATTTTGAATCTCCTCTCTCTCTTACGATATCATTTGTTATCATTTCTCGATCGTCTCCCCCCCCCCCCCCCCCGTTCTCTAATAATATCATCATCAGTATGAAAAAATTATTTTTCTTTTTATGCGTTTGCAATAATATGTAAGTATTGTTATGCATTTTTTATTTGCATACTTCACTGATGAAGAGAATAGTTTGATAAAATGTCCCTATAATATATGAAAAAGCTCTACTTCAAATAACACTTTAAGCAAACAGTTTACAAGCATTTAATAATAGCTTTTATTTACATAATGTACTTAACGAAGGTAAGCAGAATTTATTGTAAACAAAGTAGGAGAACGTACTTCCCCATTTTTAGGTGCGTTCGTAATTATGTAAATGCGTAGCACCTATTGTTGTCGTTCAGTCCGTCTGTCTGTCTGTCCGTCCGCATATAACAACGCAAAAATTACCCAACTGAATCGTTTGAAATTTAAAATACATAATTATTACATAATTTTGTCGAGTCATTTTAAATTTTATGAAAATCGAATGCATAGATCAATTACAGGGACAATCAAAAGAATTCCGTTACATTACGGTCAATGGGGAAAAAAGTTTCAAATGCATTTTAATCGTTTGAAATTTTAAATACATAATTATTAGATAATTTTGTCGAGTTATTTCAAATTTTATCAAAACCGGATGCATAGTTCAACTACAGGGACAATCAAAAGTGTTCTGTTACATTACAGTCAATGGGGAAAAATGTTTCAAATGCATTTTAATGGTGTTAAACTCATTCGAAAATAATAAAATTGATATGCATCCATAAAGTCCATATTATAATATACATTTTGCATAATCTGTGGTGCAAAGAAAATTTGTTATTGATTTACAAGGCCACACAAAAGTATTCCATTGCATAATGGTATAGGGAGAATATTGTTTGGTGCGCATTTTAATTGTAATTATTTACAATTTTATGAGATTGATATATGAGAGTGATATTTTTAAAACTTCGTTATCGTACGAACGCACCTCATTTGCTACGCTTCACGTGCAATTTCCATCTTGTTAAGTGCGTTCGTAATTATGTAAATACGTAGCACCTATTGTTGTCGCTCAGTCCGTCCGTCTGTCTGTCCGCATATAACAACGCAAAAACTACAAAACCGAATCGTTTGAAATTTAAAATACATAATTATAACATAATTTTGTCGAGTCATTTCAAATTTTATGAAAATCGGATGGATAGATCAATTACAGGGACAATCAAAAGGATTCCGTTACATTACGGTCAATGGGGAAAAAAGTTTCAAATGCATTTTAATCGTTTGAAATTTAAAACATATAATTATTGGGTAATTTTATCAAGTCATTTCAAATGTTATGACAATCAGATGCATAGATCAATTACAGGGACAATCAAAAGGATTCCGTTGCATTACGGTCAATGGGGGAAAAAGTTTCAAATGCATTTTAATCGTTTGAAATTTAAAACATATAATTATTACGTAATTTTGTCGAGTCATTTCAAATGTTATGAAAGTCGGATGCATAGATCATTTACAGGGACAATCAAAAGTATTCCATTACATTACGGTTAATGGGAAAAAAGTTTCAAATGCATTTTAATGATGTTACATTCATTCGAACATAATAGAATTGGCATGAATCTGTGAAGTATATACTAAAATATGTATTCTGAACAATCTGTGATGCAAAGAATTTTTATTATTAAATTACAGGGCCACACAAAAGTATTCCACTACATAATGCTATACGGGGAAACATTGTTTGGGACGTGTTTTAATTATATTCAACTATTTCACATTTTATGAATAAGATATACGTTGCTGAGGTGTAATAAAAATTACTTCCTGCATATTTACAGAAACACAAAGATTTCGACTACTATACTGTATCCGAAGTATGCTCTACTATATCAGCAAGATCTGAATATTTTTAAAACTTCGTTATCGTACGAACGCACCTCATTTGCTACGCTTCACGTGCAATTTCCAACTTTTTTTATTAGTAAACGTGACAAGTATTATCTCGAAGTTCATTTCTCTAACAACGTATTATATGGACAAATACTGAAGAAAAAGAATGGTGAACATTGGGATATGCTAAATTTTTGAATGGAATGATTTTATAATCATTTAGTAGTTTAAATAATAACTTTGTATTTGCATAAAAAAATAGATAAAAAATTAAAAAAATAATAATAACATACTATATTGATTAAAAATAAACATGCAAGTGCGAGTATTACTAGTACAATAAACATATAAATTATGAACTGTATTATAAAAAAAAAAATTGTTGCTAAAAGAATAATAAGACTTTGTAAAAAATTAGACAACGTAGGGTTGGTCATAGCTGTATGTACTAGAAATGAATGAGTATATCATAAAAAAATTCAAAAAGATATTAAGCCTAAATAATATAAAATATTATTATTCTAAATAACTTTTTTTCATAAAACTAAATTCAGTGCAACATTAACATAAAAAACAGTTTTGTTTAGTTTACAGTGTAGTACAGAACTCTGATTCAAAATTTAAACTTGGCATTGTGCTAAGCACGCTTCAAAAGAAGAATTCAAAACTGTAACGCCACCTTGATCAGTGCTGCGTTTTTCTAGATAGTTTTTAATGAACTTTTAAAGACACGGGTGGCGTATTGCCAGATCCAAACAATGCACGCTATTCGTGAATGTAGTATTTATGTAATCAATTCTAATTAAATTAACTTGTTTTAAATAAATTGACGTTTATCGCTTTTATACTTCTACTGAGCATTATGTTATACAAATATATAATTGAAAGTTGTTATCTAGACTTTAAAAGTCGATGCTACATAGAGTACGTCGCTCCCTGTCTATGTATGCCCAAATAGCCCATCATTGGGTGCACCCGAGGGGAGAGCTAAGGGGACTGAAGCCCTTCCCAAACCGCAAGATTATACTAACTATTTAATCTTGCGGTTCTATTTCCACGTTCTAAAATTATGAAAGTTTACTTACATTATTTTTAATAGATTCTGAAAAATAGAAATTTTGAAAAATAGTAATATTTTCACATTTTTTTTTACATTTATAATTTTTTTATGGAATTTGAAATATCAGCATTTTTAATTTTCCCCACTTAAAACAAGTTTTTCTTTTTATTTATCAAAAAGGTTTAAGCCTTCAGAATTAGCCCCATGAAAAAATTTCAGAGCCCCTCCCCCAGGTTTCGTTGATTGTTCTTCCCTTCCACAACCCAGTCTTCGTTCTATTTCAAGTTAAAAGAAAAAATATATGTCCGGGAACAACACATCCCGTTCATTTTTAGTAAAAAGTAAAAAAAAATCGAACCGAGATGGTCTGACATTCCGGGCCAGATCAGGAAAATATAGACATCTAAAATATGTTAGCCCCCTTCAAAGCTTAATCCTCCATGCGCCATTGCTGTCTACGTCTTTAAAGGTTTAAATATCGGCTAATTACCGACAATTTTTTTCGAAAATCATTATGAACAATGTTTTTATATTTCAGCTACAATTTTATACTAACTCTCTTCAATGTCTTTGCTGAATACCAGCAAATCGAAATTTGTGTATGACAGAAAAATGCACCTTTCTCAAAAACTGTGCGATATAATGTAATCGCTGGATTTTTCTTGACACGTTGAAATTAACTTATACTACCTCTAATTTTTTCATAAGATTCCGAAATGGAGAAGCTGGGGGGTGGGGGGAGGACATATTTTTGCACTAACATTTTCGACGGTAGCTCTGTATACCTAAAATTAAAATAAATGTATTTTTGATTTCAGCGCTACGAAAGCTTTCACACCATATTTCACACGGCATACATAATTTTTTTTTCAAGTATTTTAATTAGCCCCTCTACGTTTTCCCTAAATATATTATGGAATGTTTAACAATCTGAAAATATGTCCATAAATAGTCTTTATTACTTCTCCCCAATTTAAAGTTACCATGTTCATTAGTTTCCGATAAAAATGACTGTGACAGACGAACACAGGAGTGATCTTATAATGATTACTTGAAATGGCAATTTTTTAAGTACAGAACCCTAAACTGTTATAAAAAAAGAGAAAATTCTGGCTGATCAAAATTGACAACGACATCAAAAGGCAAACACCCTTCCTCTAGAGATATCAAGTGACGACTCGCGGATCCGCTAAAGTGATAACGTTATGCACAGCACCTTCTATCTTCTTCGAGTCAGACAATCATCAATGTCGTGATAGAAGTAGCAAATCGTAAAATTCTATATGAGAATTTTACGATTTGCTGCTTCTGAACTGAAAAAAGTTTAAGCAAGTCTAAAAGAAAAAACAATTTAGAATTATCTGAAATTCGTGAAACTTTCCGTAAGTAAAATATTTGTTTATTCGATGTGTAAAATTTTTGATATTAACTAAAAATTAGCGAGCATTTTATTTGTAGCTTGCCTCTTTTCAAATTAATATTACTTTTTCTATTTCTTTTCAGACCGAAGAACTTTTTAGTTACTTGGGTGGCATCACCGGTGGATGGTTGGGAATATCTCTTCTCGAATTCTGCGCCTTCGTCGAAGGTGTGATGTCGGTTATTTTCTTTTCCTTCAGATACTGCAAACCAAAAAACCGAAATAAAAAGAGAAAAATGAAGAAAAGTCCGAAAAAGGTTTCTCCGATCTTTTCTCGCCACTGTAACTGCCATTGTAATGAAGATTTTGGAAGTTTAGTACTGGCATTCCCTGTTTCAAGAGAAAATTCAACTAGGGCTGTTCAAGTAGTTCCAATTGAATACTACTAAGTATGTCAAGCTAGTTATATTTGTGATGTAAACGACATTTTTCAAAACGTTATCGTTGAAAATTGATGGCAATTCTGTTGCTAAAAATATGTTGCTGTAATGAAAATTAACTTGAAGTGTCTCTAAAGACTAAAATGAATTAGTTTAGTTAGGAGTTCAAGTAATTTGAATTTTTTTAAATAACAGATTCGTGAGAAAAGGGTAAAAGGATACTAATTCTTTAAAATGGATTAAAAAAAAATTCAATTGTATAAAACTGTTATTGCTGAAAAAGTCTTGAATTATTCGTTACGTAACCGCTTAAAATTGCTCAAATAGTTCAGTTTGAGATCTACAAAACGTGGCAAATTTATTTCCAGTGAAACCAATACTATTCCAATAATAAATTTGCACCAAATTGCTATTAGTTTCAGCTCTTAGAACGCATTCAATGCATTTTTAAAATTTTGACGATGTGGTATTGCTGAGAATTGAACCAGAGATCGTATGAACTGTAGATGAGAACGTTAGCGTCCAGCAAAAGACCAAGCCGGTTATTCTGAGCAAGTAACTCGCTTTAAACTATTCAAGTGCGATGAGATCGCTACAAAATCACCCTGAAATCACCTCGGAATAAACGATGTGAGATTACTTTACTTATATCAAAATGTGCACAGTTAATTAAGCTCGATTCTAAAATAAATATTTTCTAAAAATATGATAAAAGGTAGAAAAAAAATTATTATCACTTAGTACTTTAAAGAAATGGCGAAAAATCGATCTAAGCAGCAGGTAATAAGTGATAAAGTTGTTTTTCAGGCAAATGTTCAAATAATGCTTTTTTTTTTTCTTTCTTTTTTTGAGAAAAAAAATTATGAATTTCGCATATAGTTATTTTCTTTTAAGTTTAATCTGCCTAATTGCACTATTAAAAATATTGGTTGTTTTAATAGATATTCCACTTCATTTCAAACGGAATATCTTCATTTCAAGTAAAGTATAGATTTTCTCTGTTATCCGGCCTAGATATAATTTACTCTCTTCAGCGGACAATTTTAAAGGCGTAAGATTCTTCACATTTGACTGACAAACATCTTCGAAAATACCAGAAATGCTGCAAATAAAAAGGATAGAATTATCGTACGAAATAATTCTGTTTCAATCATTCCAATAACACCAGACATTTTATAAAGGAAGAGAAAAGCGATCTCAACAAAAAAATCTGTTATAAATATGCAAGATTCTTGTTATACACTATATGGCCAAAAATGACCGTCCCCTTGCGATTTTCGACATTTTGTTAAATATCTAGAAAAATACATGAGGAATTATCTTGAAACTCTAAATGTGTAAATATAATAGTAAAAGTCATAAATTTCCGTGAAGATTTTCTCTCGAAACTCCAAAGGGGACCGTGAAAAAATTAAAAAAGAATGGATATCTTTTGGATAACCCTGTCAAAACTAATGTAGCAAAGGCGTTCAAACTGTAGATTATGATTAAGTGGCTTATTGTGATAAACTGTATTCCTTTTTATGTCGATGGCATGTATACTAGTAAAGAAATTAAGGTTTTTATAAAAAACAGTCCCAAATTTCTCCAAGGTTTTTGCTTATAATTTGCAGAGTTCTTAATATAAGATAATATCCTTTTCTGAAAGTATGACAAATAATATTACACACAATACCCTGTTATCAGAATTAAAAAATAGTAAAAATTGTATGGAAAATGAGTAGGTTTACTAAATAATGTTTCACTGCGCATGCGTCAACGATATCAAAATTTTATTTGCATATTATGTTAGCTAAATGTATAGAGCAGCTTTTGTGCAAGTCTCAAAATCATAGCTTCAAATTTCTAAAAGTGATTGTCTATAGAAAAAGCACAAAATCCGTTGTTCACAAAATGAAGCAAAAAAATGAGGGGTTTTATCCAAATGTAGTACGATGCATATTGTGTTATTCTATATTGACACTAATCAATGAATATATGGATACAACCTCTCTTGCTTTTGCTTCATTTTGGGAATATCTGAATTTCAAATTATTCTATTGGTGATTATTTTCTGAATTTTGAAACTGTGATTTTGAGACTTTCACAAAAGTTGCTCTATACCTTTAGCTAACTTACTATGTAAATGAAATTTTGATATCGTTGGCGCATGCGCAGTGAAAAATTATTTAGTAAACCTACTCATTTTTCATACAATTTTTATTATTTTTTAATTCTGATTATAGGGTTTTGCGTGCAATGTTGTGTGTCATATTTTCAGAAAATAATATTATTTTATATTAAGAACTCTGCAAATTACAAACAAAAATCTTGGAAAAAAATGGGAATGTTTTTTTTTTTTTAACCTTAATTTTTCTACGAGTATACATGCTATCGACATAAAAATGAACACAGTTTATTAAAATAAGACAATTAATCATAATCTATAGTTTGAGTGCTTTTGCTATTAGTTTTGACAGGGTTATCCAAAAGATATTAATTCTTACGAATTGAATATTTCCAGCTGAGCGAAAAATTGCCCAGGCCGGGAATCGAACCCGGTTACTTGGCTTACAAGGCCAATGCTTTTACCTGTTAAGCTATCTGGGCGATAGCCGGCTGGGATTTTTCGCTCAGATAACCTTATTGGTCGTAACATCTGGTCTGTCATTTGAAACAGCTCGCAGAATAAACCGCAGGTAATGGAACTCCATATAACGATGGATACGTAGATATACTATTATTTTTAACACAATCAAACTGATTGGTAAAGTTATCATACGAATTGAATATTTCCAGCTGAGCGAAAAATTGCCCAGGCCGGTAATCGAACCGTGAATCGAACAGATGTTACGACCAATAAGGTTATCTGAGCGAAAAATCCCAGCCGGCTATCGCCCAGATAGCTTAACGGGTAAAAGCATTGGCCTTGTAAGCCAAGTATCCGGGTTCGATTCCCGGCCTGGGCAATTTTTCGCTCAGCTGGAAATATTCAATTCGTATGATAACTTTACCAATCAGTTTGATTGTGTTAAAAATAATAGTATATTAATTCTTGTTTAATTTGTTGACGGTCCCCTATGGAGTTTCGAGAAAAAATCTTCACGGAAATATATGACTTGCACTAGTATATTTTTACATTTAAAGTTTCAGGATAATAATTCCTCATGTACACTGGTGTCCAAAAGTTAAGCATAATTGGTAATTAAGTAAGTAATGAAAGAAATATAAATCGAAATGTGGTGAAACTCCAAGTGTGTAAACAAAATAGTACGCGTCATATATTTTCGCGAAGAGTTTCCCCCGAAATCGAATAGGGGACCGTCAACAAGTTGAAAAAGAACGAAGATCTTTTGGATTACCCTGTCAAAACTAATGTAGCAAAAGCGTTCAAACTGCACATTATGATTAAGTGGCTTATTGTAATGTACTGTGTTTATTTTTATAAGGATAGCATGTATACTGGTAGAGAAATTAAGGTTTTTATAAAAACAGTCCTAAATTTTTCGAAGTTTTTTGCTTATAATTTGCAGAGTTCTTAATATAAAATAATGTTCTTTTCTGAAAATATTATGACAAACATCATTGTACACAATACCCTGCCATCAGAATTTAAAAATAATAAAAATTGTATGAAAAATGAGTAGGTTTAGTAAATAATTTTTCATTGCGCATGCGTCAACGATATCAAAATTTCATTTGCATATTGTGTTAGCTAAATGTATAGAGAAACTTCTGTAAAAGTTTCAAAAATATAGCTTGAAAATTCTGAAAATGATCGTCTATAGAATGAACTCAAAATCCGTTATTCCTAAAAGGAAGCAAAAAAATCAGGGGTTTTATCCAAATATTAGTTGTACGTGTAATATTGTGTAGGCACTAAACAATGGAATATGGATACAGCCCCTCATCTTTTTGCTTCATTTAGGGAATAAAGGATTTTGATCTCATTCTATCAACGATAATTTTCAGAATTTTTAAGCTATGTTTTTGAGACTTTCAAAAAAGTTGCTCTATGCATTTGACTAACATAATATGCAAATAAAACTTTAATAGCATTCACGCATGCGCAGTAAAAAATTATTTAGTAAACCTGCTTATTTGTCATACAATTTTTATTATTTTTTAATTCTGGTGACAGGGTATTGTGTACAATGATGTTTGTCATATTTTCAGAAAAGAACATTATTTTATATTAAGAACTCTGCAAATTATAAGCAAAAAACTTGGAAAAATTTAAGACTGTTTTTATAAAAACCCTAATTTCTCTACGAGTATACATGCTATCCTTATAAAAATAAACACAGTACATTACAATAAGCCACTTAATCATAACGTGCAGTTTGAACGCTTTTGCTACATTAGTTTTGACAGGGTTATCCAAAAGATCTTCGTTCTTGTTCAATTTGTTGACGGTCCCCTGTTCGATTTCGGGAAAAACTCTTCGCGAAAACATATGACGCGTACTATTTTGTTTACACACCTGGAGTTTCACCACATTTCGATTTATATTTCTTTCATTACTTACTTAATTACCAATTATGCTTAACTTTTGGACACCAGTGTATTTTTCTAGATATTTACCAAAATGTCTAAAATCGCAAGTGGACGGTCACCTTTGGCAATATAATGCATTAGGTTAAAACTTTCTATTCCACAGGATTGCCATTTTGTTAGATGTAGAAGTTTTGTTAGATGTTTATGTCATGCAAAGATGCTCACGGAATTACACTGTCCCTAACATGGAGAAGATCTGTTTCATACAGAAAGAAATTGCATCAATTTAAGGGGAGTTTTCTGTATAATTTACAAATGAAAACTAGCAACATTTTTGAAAGTATTTATCTTTATTTGTAGAATCAGAAGGATTGTTTTTAAAATGTGCTCAATAACATCTCACGAGTAGAGTCGTGTAGCGGAATGAGTGAGACAATTTTAAACGATCCCGACATTTTTTCGATGAGGTCGAGTTCGGATTGAACATTGTGTTTTTGTGTCCTGGGTCCAAGGTGTTTTTTCAAAAGAAAATCCTGAATATTTTTCAATAAGTAAAAATTATATATTTAAATATTAATTAATATATGCATGATCATTTTCACACAAAAAATATAAAATTGATATTTCTAGACTATTTTTTCCTAATTGTATTAAAATATGGATTGATTTTCTTTTACTTTAATTTCATATCGGATTTCGGTTTGACAATTTTTTTTCTCGAGTTGTTGATGCTAAGAAGAATTTTCGGGTTCGCGCTGGGTAAAACTCGATCCGTACAAAACTCTACTCATGATATATATCTATGCACATTATGTAGCATAGAATGTGAATTTGTGATAAAACACCTGTAGAAGGCAAGAGAAAAAATATATTAGAATACTTGTTGATTTAAATTGCTATATATTTTTACTTATCACTGCGTTATGCTTCTCAGAATTTATGTAAGTGCTCCTATTTTTTTTACGTGTATACAAAATGTGTCATTAAAAAGAAAATTAATAAATAATAGCGTGGTATTTTTAATTAGAATAAATCTACATGTATCACATTGAAAAAATATCGCAGAATGCAAAAATATCTACATGACTATGAGCATGAATATTTCATAGAAAAGTATTAATTAATGTAAAAGTGTAATCAGGCATTTTTTAATCTTCTAATGCCGAATATTTATTAAAAAACTGAAAATCAGATAAAATAGACACATATGGTTGCTCATCTAATGTTTGAATATAAATATTTTTATTTTTCTAAATTATACTTAATACATTTTTAAAAAATTAATAATATTCATGTACAATTGTTTTAAAATACCCTAAAGCAATCCTTGAACTTTTTTTAATCGTAATGCGTATTAACTTTCTATTGCAATTTGCATTTAATTGATTTTCCGTTGATTTTAATAATTCTTTATAGAACATTTAAAACATGAATTTAAGAAAAAAATACAGACATTTTGTATAAATCCATTTATTTTCAATATAGATTTATTATCATCAAAAATTACACTATTTACAATGACTATCACAAAAAGTATTTACAGAGTTTATAAATGTTTTTGAAAACCAAGAAAACAAAGATAATATTAATAATTTAAGTTTCTGTTTTTTCTTTTGAAGTAACAAAACATCATGTTAATAAAACTTCTGAAATTAATAAAATAAAACAAAGACAACCTTCTATTAAAGTAAAATAAACAAAAATAATCTAATATTTTATTAAAATATTTTCATCATTTAAAATGTGCTATTTCACTTATTTTTCGAGAATTATAATAATAATAATAATAACGATAATATAAAAAATAAAGCTTTGTTTTTATTTACTTTTTCATTTATTTTAATTTAAATAGAGATCGCTTTAAATAAAAATATTTTCTACTATTCAAAATTTATCTTTTTATAAATTAAACCTTAAAAATAAATAAATAGAAGAAAAAACTGCTGCTAATACATAGTTAAAAATCAATTTTTTGAAATTGTCTGATTAAGGTCTCCCCTTTAAATTATAAAATTACGTATTTAAAAAAAAAAAAAATCATACATTAAGAAAACATTTCTTTACAAATTAATAGGAATGTTTCATTGTAATGTTATTTTAAACTGAAATATTATAAAAGTAAGATAAAATGTAGAAAAATTCTAAATGATGGAGCATTTTGGAATTTAAAAAAAGAAAACGTCACATTAAAAAGTTAAAAAAAAAATCTTTAATCCCCATAAGATTTTAAAATTATTTAAAAAATGTTCATAAAGGAGTAAAAAATTTCTTATCAAAAACAAAACTTGCATTTATCTTAAAAAAAAAAAAAAAAAAAAAAAAAAAAAAAAAAAAAAAAAAAAAAAAAAATACTACGAATGTTTTATTGCAGTGTAATTTTAAACTGAAATATTGGTAATATAAGATAAATTGTGAGAAAATTTGAAGTGATGAAACATTTTTAAATAATAATAATAAAATAAAAAAAATAAATAAAATGTCCAATAAAAAAGTTTAAAATTTTAGCTATTTTAAAAACATATTTTAAGGATATCAGATACATGCACAGTGGCCATAATGAAAATAAACAGTACCCCACATGTCGCCTAGCAGAAATTTTTTGAACTGTTTATTTATTTATTGGCCTTATTCTTCGTTCCCCATCTCTTTTAAGGGGTCTTATCTGGTGGGGTAGGGAAAAGGTGGAATCCAATGTTATCCTATGGGGGAAATTATCCTTCTTGTTCATACAAATTTGGAAATTTCAAAAATATTTTTGCTTCAGCAAGTAGATAGGAAGGTTCTTGATCCCTCCGTAGTCTCCAATTTTTTATATATTTTTCTTGTTATAAGTTACAAGTAAGTGCTTGTTATAAATAATACTTTTTATAATTTTTGGAATTTTTGAAATTTAAGCTCAATTTTTAAAATACACATAATTAGATTTAAAATATTTCAAGCTTACAGAGGGCTAAAGAACTTTCCTATCAAGTAGCGCCAACTTTTGAAAAACATTGGGTAAGCTAAAAAAAAAAAAAAAAAAAAAAAAAAAACCATGCATTTCTCCTTCCCCCCCCCCCCTTCCTCCAGTGATTGTGCCTAAAGAAAGATGTTGGGGGAGGAGCGAATAACAAAGATGAAAATTCAAAGTTAAATTATGTTCTTTATATAATAAAATATAAAGTTATAATTTAATGTCAGTTTAATGAATAGTTTACTAAATAATATATATATATATATATACAAGTTCTTCTTCATAAATACAATACTATTTATTATGAATAACATAAAAATTGCTAACTATTGAAAATTAAAAAAAAATTAAATATCAAGAAAAACCAACTACTTCATCGATTCGTCAAGACATTATAATACAGTAGACTCCCTCAAATCCGCATAGCTTGGGACCAGAGGTTTTGCGGATTTTAGAATTTTTCGGATTTCTGTCATTGCTTTGTTTATATTTTTTAAAACAGTAATTTGAATGTAATTAACAATGCAATCAAAAGTATAATGAATGCTTACAATATGATAAAATATTAAAATAAGTAGTTAACTAAAATAATAAAAATTTAGATTTTTTTTTAATGATTAAAATACTAAAAGTCAAATTAATAATCAATAATGTAAAATTAAATATTCATTATAAAAATGAAATAGATTTTTCCTGAATTATTCAATGAAACTTGCCTCATAAAGATACATTACTAATTCGCAGCAGGATCATAAAATAACAAAGCTTTATTTCAGGTTTAGCCAGACTTAATAACTAAAAAAGCTTGATTAGTACATAAATATATTTGGTAAAACTGTGATTACCAATGATATCAGCAATATTTTGAAATTTTTCAGAAATAAATTTATTCTTTCTTCATGAAAAAACATGAATTCAGTAATTTTAACAAAAATTACAAATTAAAAAATATATGGAATTGATATAAAACTAAAAATGTCAAATTTTGCACCTACTTCTGAACTGAATGTTCCATTGTTTACATCTGTAAATTATGTGCGGATTTTAGAGAGTTGTGGATTTTAGGAGTGCGGATTTGAGGGAGTCTACTGTATCAATGGCCAAATATGCAGAAAATTTATTTTTGAGAAAAAATTATTTTTACATCCACTAAAGGGTATTTCACTGCTCTTGTAAATATAGTCCATATCCTTACTATTTTCTAAATTTATAATCTAATATAATTTATTAATAATATAATTTATTAATATAATTTATTAACACTATAATTTATTAATATAATTTATTAATATAATTTATTAACACTATAATTTATTAATATAATTTATTAATATAATTCTTTTTCTAAATGCTCCTATTTACATGCTGAAAAGAATATTGTTGAAATTTCCAAATTTGAATGAACAAGAAGGATAAGCAATTTTCCCCATAGGATAACATGGGATTCCACTTTTTCCCCCTTCACCAGATAAGTCCCCTTAAGGCGCTACTTCATTCACACAAAAATAGCCGCTCGCTAATGTTAATACTAAAAAATATCTCGTTTGTATTTATTTATTTATTTATATATTTTGCAGTGGTTAAGGTCGATTTCTACAAAGGCCTTTTCTATCTCTTTTAGATTTTTTAAGAAGATATTTTCATTTTTGAAACTTGTTCCGAAAATGAATGAACTCAAACAGTAATACTTAAAAAAAAAAAAAAAAAAAAAAAAAAAAAAACTATGTAAATATAATAGAAAAAGCAAAAAAAGAGATTTTGCAGATCGACTTCAGCTATCAAACACAAAAAGAAAAAAAAGTCATTTAAAAATATTAAAATTAAATCGAGATATATATATATATATTATATATATATATAAAATATTCCAGTAGGATAGCAGATGTTTTCGCGTGATTGAAGTAACCTCTTAATTATCCTACAAAATTTGGCTCCATTCTTAAAATTAGATGGCGCTACAGAACACGCAGAGTATTGTCAATTTAATTATGGCCACTTTGTATGTATAACTTAAGAGGCTACTTCAGTCAAGTGAAAAGAGCCGTTTGCTAATGTTAATCCTATGGAAAAAAAATTAAAAATATCTCGGTTGCATTCCAATATTTTTAAACAATTTTTTTTTTCTTTTCATTGGACAACTGAGATCAATTTGTAGGCAGGTCATAATTTACTTTTTCCATTTTATGACATTTTCCATTTTATTCTTTATGACGATGTTTTTACTTTCAAATCCAGTTCCGAAAATAAAAGCGTCCTGATTAAAAATATCTGCAAACAAAATCGAAAAAGTAAAAAACAGCCTTCAGAGAGATTGGTCTCAACTATCTAATAAAAAAATCGTTTAAAAATATTGAAATTAACCAAGATATCTTTATAAATTTTTTCCATAGTATTAATATTAACGAACGGTTTTTCTTGCTTGACTGAGGTAGCCTCTTAATGTCCATTGACCCACATCTTCACTTTACGTTCAAATTCTCACAGAAGGGTTGATAGGAATGATATTCAGCTTGCAGAACATTTTAGTCATAATTTCATTTGTTGATGTAGTCTTTTCTAGCTGAATACATATTGGGGTACAAATTTGAACTGTGTGGAAGAGTAGGACTCGGGAAATACGGACATGGCAGGCTCATAGGAACAAATCTTGGGAAAGAGAAAGCTGATAATCCCGTACTTCCCGGTGAAGAATTCCAGCAGTGTAAGGAAGATCCGTTCAGTAGGTAGGGTCTATTCAAGACTGGAGTGCTGAGGTCTGTTGGTAATAGATCTGGTGGTTGCAATC
Source organism: Maratus speculifer (assembly GCA_964019185.1). Lineage (NCBI taxonomy): Eukaryota > Metazoa > Arthropoda > Arachnida > Araneae > Salticidae > Maratus > Maratus speculifer. The sequence goes on along the minus strand of OZ025290.1, from coordinate 340,641,107 downwards.
TGGGAGATTTTGTTAGTTGGCCTGGAAAGTAAGAACAACATTCGTGACAATCAGAGACAGTCAGCATCATCCATGTTATTATTTTTACTATTATTACTAATTAAAAATATAGTTTAATAATAATTTTCGAAAGTTATGTTCACTTTGAGACTAAATTAGCAAAAACATCTAAATATACAAAAATTAAAATTATGAATTATTTTAATTAAAAGGTACTACAAAAAAAAAAAAAAAAAAAAAAAACATAAAATAGGTTCTTAAAGCATAAAAACTAATGTTATAATGTAAAAATTCAACGCCCAAGTGACTTCGACTAATTCAAGCAGTCATTATCATCAGGGGAAATTTTTAAAGCTATCTCCTGATTTTTTTCTTCTGATAACAACTGTTTGAATCAGTCGAAAGAGCTTGCACCTCGACTTTTTAATACCTTCGGTGGCTTTTATGTTTAAAAAAGCCTATTTTATGTATTTTTAGCACTTTTTTAGTAAAATAAATCATAATTTAGAGTTTTGCTTTTTTTTTCTATTATTATCATTATTATCATTATTATTATAATTAGCTTTCGATTTTACAAACTAATAAAATATTTATTACACTGTAAAAAAGACATACAGTAGACTCTCGTTAATTTGAATTCGTCGGGACCACATGAATTGTTCGAATTATCCGAAGTTCGAATTATGGAAAATATGAAATTAAAACATGCTTAATATGGTACTATTAAAAAGGAATTAATGTTATAGTGTCTTTATGATTTATTTTGTCTGTTATCATTAGAATATGACTCAATACTAAATTAGAATGTATAAATACATAAATTAATTAAAAGATTAGAAACAAGCACAATGGAAGAAAAATTTAAAGCGTCACTGATGAACAGACGAGGCCCTTAAAAAGTGGATATCAACTGCATTGGATTATACACTGGTGGACAAAATTAAGAGATGGAAGGCATTTTCCCAAATATCTCGAGAAATACTGGTTAGAAATAAATGAAAATTGGTATGGATATAACTTATAGTATGACAATAATATGTGCAAAGCAAAAATTAAAGTGCCATTCATTGGCAAGAGTTATTGCCAACAGTCCAATGTGGACTGAAATTCATGATGAAAGATGGCAATGAAAGTGAGGCTTGTATGGTGTGTGGTCACTTCTAGTATGGTGTGTGGTCACCTCTGACAAATAGACAGCATGCACAACGAGTATGCATGCTGTTAGTAAGAGAGTTAAGGATTGCTTGTGGAAGACTCCTCAACTCTTCCACTAGAGCAGTTTTTAACTTCGGAATGCTTCTGGGTGGGGATTGGCGTCTCGCAGTAACCCTTCCAAGAGCATCTCAAGCATGCTAATTGGGTTTAAGGTCAGGAGATTTGTCTGGCAAATCCATTTGATGCATATCCTCGCTTTCCAGATACTCCTCAACCAGGCGAGCCCTATGTGGTCGGGCATTGTCGTCCATAAAAACAAATTCAGGGCCAAGAGCACCCCTGAAAAGACGCACTTAGGATTGTAAGATCTCCTGCCTATACCTCTGGTCATTCACGGAACCAGTGTCAAACACATGGAGCGGTGTACGGTTATCTTGCGTGATCCCTGCCCAAACCATCAGTCCTCCACCAGCATAGTGGTCCCTTTCCACGATGTTACTGGGATGGTATTGGGTCCCAGGTTCCCTCCATATGAATATTCGCTGAGAATCAGGTTGAAGACTGAATCTGGACTCATCTGTGAACAGAACATTAGCCTATTGGAGCTGTGTCCAGTGTTGGTGCTTTCTGAAACTCTCTTTTGTGGAAGTGAGTGAGTGGGATGATAATGGCTGGCTTCTTGGCATACAACCCTCTTTCACCGAGCCTCCTGGCAACAGTCTTCCTTGAAATTAATGTTCCTGTGGCAACATCAAGGTCCCTAGACAGTTGTGTCGCTGTAGACGTCCATTGAGGAGTATCTGGAAAGCGAGGATATTCATTGAATGGATTGGCCAGCCAAATCTCCTGACCTTAATCCCAATAAACATGCTTTGGAAGCTCTTGGAAGGGTTATTGCGAGACGCCAACCTCCACCAAGAACCATTTCTGAGTTAAAAACTGCTCTGTTGGTAGAGTGGGAGAGTCTTCCACAAGCAATCGTTAACTCTCTTATTAACAGCATGCATACTCGTTTTGCATGCTGTCTATCTGTCATAGGGGCCACGCACCATCTAGAGGTGACCACACACCACACTAGAGGCGACAACACACCATACAAGCCTCACTTTTATTGTCATCTTTCATCATGAATTTCAGTCCACATTGGACTTTTGGCAATAACTCTTGCCAGTGAAGGCTCTTTAATTTTTGCTTTGCACATATTATTGCCATACTATAAGTTATACCCATACCAATTTTCATATATTTTTATCCAGTATTTCTCGAGATATTTAGGAAAATGCCTTCCACCTCTTAATTTTGTCCACCAGTGTATGTATACTCGTCTGGAACAACTTTCACAAAATCAAAAAAGAAAGTTATTCAAATGATCTGAAATCCGCGAGAAAGAAAAGAGAAATGAATAATCGGAATTCCAGTTAATTCGAATTAAACGAAGTCGAGAGAAAATGAGTTCGAATTAATGAACATTTTAAACATTATTCTACTATTTAAAATTTCGGGACTTCATGTTTAGTTCGAATTAAGCGAAGATTCGAATTATCCGATTTCGAATTAACGAGAGTCGACTGTATATTTTATTATTTAGGATAAGACAGTGTAATTACAAACGAAAGTATACAATAACTTCTTCTGAGTTACCACAATTCTGAAAAGCGTCCTTTATTATTATTATTATTATTATTAATTTCTATTTTGCCTATTCAACAGCTATTTCCTACGCTGTAAAATAAAAGAAAAATATTTCTTTATTTAGGAAAAAGCAATATAATTACAAACGAAAATGCAATAACATCTTCCGAGTTATTCACGATTCTGAAAAGCAATCTTTATACACATCGGAAATCAGTAGATTTTTAAGATTTAAAGAAGCATTTATGAAAACAAACCTTTCATTTCATTGATTTTCAGAAATGTTTTACAAACAATTTTTATAATCTTTGTTTTCTCATCCAAGAATGTAGGTTTTTCGAATGCTATCAACTATCAATTAAACATTTTTATGCTCAACCGAACATGTTTACAAACGAACATAATACATTAAAAACATTAACATTAAAATTAATAATAAAATCTCTGTTTAATTGAAGCAAATATTCGCGCCTTTGAATGAGATTTCCTTTTTATTATTATTATTTTTTAAAGTGATATTTCACCTTGAAAATATCAGTACCCATACGAATCCTGTATATGTATGCATTTAATGTATGTGTTTATTTAAATTTCAAACTAAGCAATTGCATACATGCAACGTTCTCACTGGTCCGTTTTTAGAAGGCTAGTAATATTTATAAAGGAATTAGTGGTAAATTTGCAAATAATTAAAAAAAACAAACGCGTTTTTTTTATATGTTTCTACGAAATTTATTAATAATTTTTTCTTGAAATAAAAGTGGTGTTCAAAAAGCTCACCGAGTAGTAACCCTGTATATGCAGGTATGAAATTGCATATAATCTGCTATTTAGTATTAGCACTCACCTTTTTCTTCATCTTCGCAGTCTTCTCGCTTCTTTTTTGTCGGCTTTAATAATTCTTCTATCGAATAACCACCGGTTGTTTTAGATTCTTTGGTGGGGGATTCGGATGATTGTGAATCTGATGATGTAGGTTGTTGAATCTTAGTAGGTGTTTCAGGAGTTGTGCTACTGTTTGGACTAGGCTCAGCTGCTATCCGTCTGCTATTAACTGTAGTAACTGTGGTTGTAGCTACAGAAAGGAGATTTGGGTCAGAAAGAAGGTAGGAAGGATAGCAAGGTGTCACTGGACTTAATTGACTAGATGGCTGAGATCCTGAAATGTTAAATTTAGTAAATTGTTATCTCACATATTATCGTCAATACTTATACTAAATTCAGATTACGATAAGAATGAAATAATTATGAATTGGATAATTGCACCATAAATTATACTGAAAATTTGTACTAATATAATTACAATTATTAAATGGTACACTTATAAAAAGAATATATTTAAAATACAATTAAAAATTCAACGTTTCATTCGCTTCTACGAACGTCGTCAGGATACAATATAAAGATGTTAAATGTATTTCAAAGTTTCAAAATGTAAACACATGCGTCCACGAGCATAGTTGAGTTGAGATTAGAGTGCCTAAACTGCTTAAATAATTATAGCATATTGTGCCAGATTTTATGAACGGAGTATGATAAATGATCATTACAAGGTCGCGGCCCAAGTTTAATGATTTTAATGGATTCTAAAATTTTTAAATAAAAAAAAAATTCCAAATTCGGTTAACTATTAGATCAAAAATTTAAGAGAGCTTTATGCTCAATCTAATATTAGAATGCTGCTTTCAGTATTCTGCTGAGTACATTATATCGTTCACTTGTTTAAAAAAAAAAAAAAAAAAAAAAAAAAAAAAAAAAAAAAAAAAAAGAAAGAAAAAAAAGAAAGAAAAAGATATAACTCAAAAATGCTATTTTTCACAATAGAACCAAAAAAACATTATCATGTTTTTACTGTATGATAAATTTATAGTATTTAATTCTGCACGCAGTTGTAGAAGCGTGCATAAAAACATAAAACGCTTAATAATGAAGACGTGAAAGAGTTTTGAATGTTTCAGTAAATTTGTAACTCCACACAATGAAGTGGTGGCATATAAATACATATAGCGTACTTTAGAGGTTTTCCGGATAATTACGCATATGACTTTTAGTGTAGCTAGGTTCACCTAAGTCGAACCTATTAGTTCAGTAATACGCAAAATAAACTTTCTGGAGTTACGTCACTTTTTTTGCGGGCGAGCGATATAATAAATTTTATACAGATTACTTCCACTTTCAAAAACATAATTTATGCTTATTTAAATGAATTTTAGGTGATTGCACAGTTCTTTGTAAATCATATGATCATGAAGTAATTAAACGATACTATACTTACTTCCATCGGTAGGCACTACTTCATCGAAAACCACGTGACCACTGTTCCTCAAAATTCGGTTTATAGATGAAACACTAGGAATAGACTGTTCGTCGCACACTCTTTGGTTCCTCAGCAAATCCCTTATCTCCCAGGCAAATATAGATGGATTTTCCTGTTTATAACGTAAAATCTTCCGGACCACGTGTGGTGTAGCAACTTGCTGTTGAAACAAAATGTAATGTAAAATTAGTAAAACTTGCGTTCATATGATATAAAAATAGAGTCTAGAAATTATCATTACAGTTTTAAAAATAAGAAAATATAGAAAACCAGGTATACAACTAATATAGAAATATATAAAAATCAGGGATATTGACTATGCGTGTCAGTGCTTTGCAATGTATCAAAAGAAATGATGCGTATAGTCAATGTCCCTGTTTCTATTCCATGCTTGGACTTTTTGTTTAATTTTTTTACTCGATTGGCTCTACGTTTTTTAAGGAATTAAAATTTAAAAATTATTAAATTTAAGGCGAGTGAAATTTTCTAAGAAAAAAACTTGTACATATATGAGGATCCCAAAACCTAAGGGGTATGAGTGAAAAAATTGATTAAAAAAATTAACTAAGTGCACAGACGACCTGGAAATATGCTTTTTTCTTTTCTGGTAAAAAAAAAAAATATATATATATATATATATAATTGATTTTCCAATTATGAGCAGCGTTCTAGAGATAAACCACTTTTGGGGAATAATGAGCAATATTGATTAATTATAAATTTAAAGAAAATTGCACTTTACTTTTTTTTACAGTTATTGAAACAAGAGTTAAAAGACCACAATGAAATAAGCGGCAGCTTCCTATTCCAATTCAGTCAATTATTATTGATGTTCAAATTTAACGTCCATTACCTTTAAATTCAATTTAATCCAAACCGATTTTTTCTCACTCGTACTTTCTGGTTTCTGATGTCGTCATATATATGTTTGTGGGTGTATAGAAATCATTCAGTTTTAGAATTATTGACGGGTCTCCATGAAGAAAAAAACATACCTTTGGCTTGCTTCCTCCAATTGAACCTGGTTTAATGGATCCTGTTTCATAAAACCTCGTTAGTATTTTCGAGACACATCCGTGTGACACAAGGAGCTGCCTAGAAATGTCGCAGGGTCTCACTCCCATCAGAGCCAATTCGACGATCCGGCGGCGTACATAGTCCGGCAGTGGACGACCATTCACAAATACGCCACCTAGTTGATTAACACCCGCTTGCCCTGTAGAGAAAAACAGTGATATTTTATAATTAGATATTTCTTTTAAGAAAAATCAATATGGTGTACTTATAAATGCAAATAAATTAGCAATCTGAAAAGTCTTCTAGAAAAAAGGCAGGACCATTCCATAGTAACTTACGTTACATTTAGATCAATTTATTGCAGTAATATTAGTAATATAACACCAATAATATTCAAATGTAAAATTAACGTGATTTGTCAATGAAACCTATCTAAGATCAATCTTGATGAAAATTATCTAAAAAGTGATAATGAAAATTGCATTTTGTATGATGACTTACATTCCTTTGTCAGTAATGGCAGTTACCATACACATCACACACGTTACCATACACACGAATGTAGTAAATACAACTACCAAAGTTAAAAAAAAAAATATTAAAATTAGATAATTTTCATCTAAATTGGGCTTTGAATAAGTTTAATTAGCACACCATCTTAAATTTCCATTTTGAATAATTTTTTTGCGTGTTTTATACTACTAAGATTACTGAAAATAGTTCTAAATGTAACATAACTTACCTTGGAATGACCTAGAAAGCAAGAAAGTCATACATTAAAATAACGTATGAAACACTTTTCTGTACTTCCAGAATACTGTAACGGAGTGCCGAAAATCCAGAATATTGCAACTGTGCACATCAGAAATGTACATCAATTTCATTATGTTTGAAGACAAGTCCTTAAAATATTTTCGCAAACTACTTCTACTTATAGATCATGCTATAACGGCATTCTTTTGAGTAAACCGAGAAACAAACTACAAATGACATTTTCAGTAAAGAACATGCCATACTAAACCTGAATAACATATATCAAACACTTGGCAATCAGAGCATATTTAGATTACTGAAAGCACGAACAGACAACAAACCGAAATCATAAACATTCTTCTACTACTTTGGAAAGACTATTGAAACATTATTTCAATGAATATGAAGAATGCTGTAAATTATACCAATATTTCTTTTAATATGGAGAAATTATACAGGGTGGCAGTTATCCAGTCATTTAATTTTTGTATATGCATAGGCACAGAAACAGAAGTGGTATACAGATATATATTCTAATAAAAATGTAAACACGCGGCTATTTTTCTTTGAATTACTGCACTAATTTTACGGTGAATATCATTTTTTCAAGACAGACGGTCAAATTTAACAAATTTCATGTTTTTATGAACTAAATTATTTATCTAGGGGCAAAGCTATTTTTTTTAATGGAAATTTCTTGGAATCTCTGCAGCAGTTATTTTACAGCTACAATTTTTTTCAGTGTTAGGAAAGTGAGAATGCGCTATGCAACGAAACCGTTATCCGCAATTGTAAAAAACTTGTTCTTCGTTCGTTGATCTGGTATCAAATGACATGTTCATAAATAAAACGAAACGTGCGAATTTAAATTTGTCAGATTCCAATTTTTGACTACAGTGTCTACAGTGTTGATTAAGTTAAAGAGGGAGAAAAAATCCAGCAAAAACAGTGTATCAGAATTGCAATCAAACTTAGAGACGTTAAAAACAAAATGTTTTAACGAAAAAATTACATTTATATATTTATTTTAATTCATAAATATAAAATGCTTTTGAATAAATTTGTTAAAATAAAATTTTGCTTTTATATGTCCACACAAATGAAGTTATTTCTACCAGCTCCGAAATTCAAAGCTAAATCTTGGAAGTATGAAAATCTTTTGGCAAATAACGTTATAAAACATATGCATTTTTATTGCGAATGTCTTAAATTAAAATTTAAGTATAATTTATTATTTAAAATATTGTATATAATAAAATCAATACTGTAATTGCTTTCGAAATTTACATTAAAGTTCGATTTCATTTGCCTCAAAAGAATCGAATGATCTCATGCAATTCAGAAGTAATACAAGGGTTGCCACGCAAATAGTTATGATAAAAAAATTACGCCGCATGCTTATTTGTAAAGTGACCCAACTCAAAATATGAAATTCTTTATAAAATATGAAAAGCGTTTTCAAGCATGAAAATATATATTTATACATATGTGTTTGTTTAAAATGAATCGGGAAGTCTTTGAAAAAGTTTATACCTAGAGTTAAAAAGTCGCTCAGATACTCCAATTGCATCCCATTCATGAAATTATCCGAAGATCTGAAAATATTATGATTGTACAGTATCATAAGCAGAAAAAAAGAGAAAAAGAATGCTGTAATTAAACCTTTTTTAAAAATATTTAAGCGTATTTTTTAATCACAGATGTGGAAGAATATTGGTAATTAAAAATATTTCAAAAATCAGGTGTTTTTCAGTTATGTAATGTTATGAATGCAATAAGGTCCTTATATTTTTTCAGACTACAGTTTGTACCCAAATTCTCATAAAAAAAACATACAAATATATCTAACTGAATATTTAACAAGTGTAGAAATGAATATTGAGTGGCAGCTAGACAGAATAACGCTGTCGTGAAGAAGCTTTTCATTATGTACCTTAAACAAATATACATTAGAACTGCTAGGGCGGTAACACAAAATCATGTTTTTCACGGATACAGTTTGCACTTCAAACGAATGTATTTATAATGAGAGTGCAGAAGCATTATAATGAAAAGACAAGAACTCAGATTCATGTTATTTTCAGTCCGGACAAATTGATAAAGCCACCTGCAGTGTGAAGTGCGTGTCTCGGTCTCGGACTGTGTAATTTTCTGTTTTACTTTCTTTCTTTGATTTTTTTTTTTTTTTTTTTTTACTTTTAGCTCTTTGCAAATGTATCGTTTTGAAGAGGAAGGAAATCATTAAGTTTTTACAGTCGAAAACACGATACAAGCAGATGGTTTAAAAAGAAAAATGAAGAATAGTTTTGGAGGACTTTGTGAAAATTGAAAGTTTTATCTTGAGAAAAATGTTTCTTTGAGAAATTCCCTCCTCAAAGTGGTAATTTTGTGGCGAAAAATTAACGAATTTTAAATAATAATAATCGCATGCTGTTATTTAACTTCATAAGTTACACCAATTTAAAAAAAAATATATTAAACCATTTGTGAAGACAAACTGTATTCAGTTATTGTATTATTATTTTAATATTATCGATAATTATGTTTCATTAAATAAATAATTATATCAATAAAAGAAAAAAAATCTATTATTAAAATTTATTAGCAAATTTTCTTTGCGATTATTATACAACAATATTTATTTTTTTATATATTTTTTAAAACTAAAAATTACAAATTACTGCAATGTTTTCATTATAATTTTATGCGTACATTTTAATACCTTTATATTAATTTAAATTTGCAATATTATGCCTCTAACTTTCTAAATATGTTTTCGTAGATTATAATGAACCATAAGGATTTGATTAAAATAAATAGAATCCTGAATTCAATAAAAGTCTGTAGTTTTCGTTACATAACAGCAATGAAGGATGATTTTAATTCAAACAGAAGCAGTAACTTCTCAAAATTATTCTTAATAGCACATGGAATTACATACGACAGGTAAAATGAAGTAGATTTTGCAAAATATTTACCATTATGTATTTTACTTTAAAAAAAAAAGAAAAAAATCAATAAATAGACATATTACAGCCCATATATTAATCAAAAGAAATCAATTTAACGCATAAAATAGTTTTAAAGAATTCATTAACTTGTTACAGATTTTTTGAACAATATGCCTGTTCTGTACTCTTTTCCAAAAAGTTGTTGAATATATCCCTGTAAAATTTGTAAAAAATTTCCCTCAGACATAAAATGTTAGGTGTTTTTAAAGAAACGAACTGGTTAGAGAATTTTAAAAACTTGATTAAGACAATTTCAAATGTTTACATAAAATAGCATTTTTAAAAAAATGTTACCAAAACTAATATATATATATAAATATATACACTATAGACTATATGGCTATTAATGACCAGGCACTTGCAATTTTGGACGTTTTGTTGAATATCTAGAAAAATATATGTGAAATTATTTTAAAATTCCAGGTGTTTAAACAAAATAATGTATTTCATATATTTTCGTGAAGAAGTTTTTTCCAAAATCCCATAGGGGACCGCAACAACTTCACTGTAAAAAATATCCGTTAATATACACAAACTTTTCCCTCAAAATTACGGAATAGTTCCCTTTTTCCGAAAAAAAACAGAAGAATTTCCGTATTTGACATTTTGGAGTCACTAATCCCGTTAAATAACGGAAGTTTTCTCTTATTTTTGTCAATTTTCCGAAAACAGTAGAGTTTAGTGGTGCCATCTACCAGCAAAATTAAAAACCTTATACTGAGTTGATGTTTTTTAAGCAATTTGCTGGACTATTTCTCAATTTCATTCTGTTTTAATAATAAAAAGCTAACGTATTTTTTAAATATTAAGAAAATAATAATAATAATAATAATAAAAAGTTATTAATTCTTTTTAAGTTTGAAATAGCTGAAAGGGAAAGTTGATTGTGATGTTAAAATAATTTTTAATGTATTTTTGTCACACACACACACACACACGCACACACACACATATATATATATATTAAGTGCGTTGGATATTTTGAAAAAAGTGGAAAAAAATTCTTCTTTTAATTTTAATATATATATTTTTTAATTTATTCAAATTAAGAAGTTCGCACATAAAATTAAAAATATATCGAAATATATTACCGAAATTCTTATAATTTTGGCGATTACGTAAGTTATAAAAAATCAATAACTGAAATTTATTTTATAACCCATTGTAATCTTTATTGAGTTTACCTTTGATCGTCATAAAATAATTTGTTAAAATGCACGTTTTTTTTCTTTTAGTATGTTAGTATTTTTAAAAATAAATAAATAAATATCAATAATATTACAACAGAATTTTAAAACTTTTCCAAAAAAAGAAGGAAACAAAACTCTTAATAAATTCTTTCATGCATGTAATATTTTAAAGACTAATTTTTATACATATAAGCTAGATATTCGAAATTATGGAAAGAAAATCGAAACTATGGAAAGAAATTATGGAAATTAAGAAAGGTAATTTTGGGGATTACATATGTTATAAAAAATCAATAACTGATTTTTTTTCTATAACCTATTGTAATTATCTTTATTGAGTTTACCTTCGATCGTCATAAAATAATTTGCTAAAATGCACGTTTTTTTTTCTTTCTTTTAGCATGTTAGCATGTTTTTAAATAAATAAATAAATATCAATAATATTACAATAGAATTTTAAAACTTAGGAAACAAAACTCTTAATAAGTTCTTTCATGCATATAATATTTTAAAAACTAATTTTTATATATATAAAGCCAAAATTAATAAGTTAAATATTCGAAATTATACAAAGAAAATCTGTAAAACATTTAGAATTATCCATTCAATAGAAAAATATTATCTCTGAAAAAAAAAAAAAAAAAAAAAAACCCTGCGTTTAAAATCTTATCTTTACGAAATGTATCCGAAATAACTAAAGATATTTGAAAGGGTCGTTTGAATAATTCTGGTGTAATGGTATTACACTGCAAGCTACGACACAAGAGGCCCCGGGTTCGAACCCCATGGAAGGTATGTAACATTTCTTCACTGTTGTTTAAATTAATTGTATATAATGTGTCCCTGATATTAAAGTGTCTTTGAAAAGTAAAGAATAAAAAGCACAAAAATGTTAGTTAGTCCTTGAAAAATTTTTTTAACTTTTCAAACAAAAATTTTTACATAAAGAAAAAAAAACGGAAATATTTTGTGAAAAAACGGAACTATTTCTGTAATTTACGGAAATTTTTTTCCGTTAAAAAACGGAAGTAGTACTGGCGTCTAGATTACCAGTACTATTTCCGTTTTTTAACGGGAAAATTTTTTACAGTGTTGAAAAAGAAGAAAGATATTTTGGATAATCCTGTAAAAACTAATGTGTCAAAAGTGTCTAAACTGCAGATAATGATTAAGTGGCTTATTCTAATAAACTGTGTTCATTTTTATGAGAATAGTATGTGTACTCGTAGAGAAATTAAGGTTTTTATGAAAACAGTCCCAAATTTGGCTAATTTTTGCTTATAATTTCCAGAGTTCTTAATAAAAAAAATGTTCTTTCCAGAAAATATGACAAACAATATTGTACATAATATCCTGTAATCAGAACTAAATAATGATAATAATTGTATTCAAAATGAACAGGTTTACTAAATAATGTTTCACTGTGTTTTGACGGGTTTATCTAAAAGATCTTCGTTCTTTCACAATTTGTTGGCGGTTCCCTATGGAATTTCGGTAAAATATCTTCGGTGAAATATATGTGCGATGAAATATATTCGGTGAACTTGTTCTATTTTGTTTACATACTTGGATTTTCTTAATAATTCCTCAAATATTTTTCTAGATATTTAACAAAACGTCTAAAATTGTAAGTGTTCGGTCATTAGTGGCCATCTAGTGTATATATGCACACCCGCAGTGCTTAAAATATATTATTTAAAAATCTTCCAGCATCATAATCATTTTAGCTCTATTAGATCCATAATCATTTTAGCTCTATTTTTTATAAGACCTATAGTTGACAGCTCAAAAATTTGAACCAATTTATGTTTAACGTACTCTTAAGGCCCCACACTAGGCACTGAAAAAGACCCGGAGGATAATATAAAGTCTATGGGAGCGGTCTTTTCCAATATCTCGCTCAAATTTTAATATTTTTACAAGACTTTTTTGCACAAGATAACTGAGGACGATCCACAACTGGCCTAGTTTTTACTTTTTTGATTTTGCTTATATATTTTTAATATCACGATATTTCCAATTTCAAAACCAGTTTAAACGGGTTTCAAAAGTTAAAGTAACTTTTTAAAAAAACATATGAAACCAAAACTGAAAAAATAAAAACTAGGCCGGTTGTGGATCGTCCTTAGCTATCTTGTGCAAAAAAATCATGTAAAAATATTAAAATTTGGGAGAAATATTTGAAAAGAATGCCCCCATAGACTTTATATTTTGATTCGAGTCTTTTTCTGTGCCTAGTGTTGTGCCTTAAAACAAGCCCGTAAAATGAGATTAATTACCAATTCATATTAATTGCAATTAATCTTCTTTAATAAGTGAATGTGCACCCGCTTTCATCTTACAAATTTCATAATAATTTATGATTTTCTTTGGTTCGGTGTGGTGTAAACACTATTTTTTACAATATAACAGTTATGTTTTCAAATAATGGGGGGAAAAGTACTTTACAAACTGTATATAAGCTTAGCACTTTTTATAAAAATTATCTTAATTATATTCCAACCACCCAGGAACTGTACCTCCGTCTTTCATAATAGGCTACTTATTATGACACTACAATACCGTTTGATTATCTGCAGTAGTTTGGGGAGATATTCTAATCTATATAATTTCCTAATGTTTATTTATTCATTGTTATTATCTTTCTGGGAGCATTCATCAATCAAAAGCCAACAAGCGTAACAATTAATTCTTAATGATTTCTTATTGACTTTATTATAATTATATAGCAATTACATTTGAAACTTCCGAAACGGGAATTATTTGCAAATAATTAGAAGTAAAGAAGGAAAAAACGTATAAGCATGATATGAAGACTGAACAGGGTTTCTTTTTGGAACTTACCAAAATATTCTGCTTTTATTATCATTTTGTTCTTTCAAGCTATGTGGCTTTAATGGTTTTTATAAGGATGAAATGCAAACTAGCTAATATTTTACACATTTTTACTTTCTTTTATTTTCAAACGAAGAAAGTATTGTAATTGAAATTTTTTTCAACTTCCGGTTTTCGTTGGATTTACACGTTTTAGAGGTCAGAGATTCCAAAAAACATGTTTTTACAAAATGTCTGTCTGCCCCTGTGTGTGTCCGTGTGTCGCCATTCTACCATCGAAAAGTGTATGAAGATATGTATAGAATTGAACCAATTTTTTTGTGTGTGTTTTTGGATATGGCAAGCAAATCCTCTTTTAATTTTGAAATATTCCACCAAAAGGAGACGCTGTAATAGCGATTTTTGTTCAATTGTCAATAATGAACCTTTAAAAACTGTATGAAGTTATATACAGAATTGAACCAAATATTTCGTGTAAGTGTTTGACTATGGCTAGTAGGTCCTCCCTGAATTTGAAAAAATACGCTGGAAAGGGGCGCTGCAGTAGCAATTTTTGAGCTATTCTTAATATTGTAAAAGTATATAAAAGTATATAAAAGTAATATAGCCACCGAAAAATGTAGGAAGTTATGCTTAGAACAGAACCAAATTTTTTGTGTAACTGTTTAGTTATGCTCAGCAAGCCTTCCCTGAATTTAAAAAAAATCCGCCGGAAGGGAACGCTATTATCGCGATGATTGTTCCATTTTCATTATTGTGACATCAAAAAGCATACGAAATTATGCATAGAATTAAACTAAATTTTTTGTGCATGATTATTTTTGGACATGGCAAGCAAGTCCCCTCTGAATTTGAAAAAAATCTTCCGGAAGGACGTTCTGTAAAAGAGATTTCCGTACTATTTTCATTATTGTATCATCAAAAAGTGTATGAAGTTATGCACAGAAATGAAGAAATTTTTTTGTGTATGTTTTTGTCCATAGCCAGCAGATCTTCTTGAATTTAGGAATATTCAGTGGGAAAGGAGCACTGTCATAGCGTTTTTTTTTATCATTTTCTCGATTCTTCGTTTGTTCTATTGTCCATTGGCTCGTGCAGAGAGACGAACGCGCAGCCTGCTAAGCCGGCTATTTGCAAACAACTAATGATAACAGAATAAGGGAAAACTATACTGATTTATGATCCGCATTAACTTTTTTTTTCCACTCCGATTAATTGACTGAAGCAGAAATTTAGATGAAAATCAAAGTTCGAATAGTATTGAAATAACAATATTAAAGTATTAACAAATGTAACTACTTTTTGGAACATTAAGATATGCGTATAAGATAGAAGAAAGTTTTGAGATTGTCAATTAGTATAATACACTTTTGTTGGCAAATTCATCAGATTGTCAGATGTACTTATTAAAGAACTATGACCTATGTAAACGAACAGTTTTTTCAGTTTTCGGGAAGGACAGAAGGTTTCTCAGAAAATGCTGTCAAACACGGGCGTTTTGAACTGAATTTCTGGACGTGACAGCACAGGTAAGAAGAAAAGGTTTCAGGACTAAGACGGTGATTGGTCGTAACTCAAGATACAATTTTTCTATCGGAAAATGAAGAAAACAAATCAAAAATCCTGCTTGTAAGCATCATACTTTTGTGTTTAAAAATAAATCAGAAAATGTGTCGTGTCATGAACTTTCGTCTTGTTAAACGGAGATTTTTTTAAAAACCATCTCAATAGCAGTCTATCTCTCCTTTCTCTTCGTTTAATGAGAAACTTTTAAAACAGATTTTTTAAAAAAATCTATGATTGACTTAAAAGTTTAAATTGACTAGGAAATTTTATCATATATGTTATTCAACTTTTTTTTTATATATCATAGTGGACGAAATTCATATATACTTCATTGGTGCAGTTGTATTATGCTTTATGATGATTAAAAAAAATGAAAGTTTCTAAATTTCATTTAATTTAGAAGAAACTGGCGGAAGTGTAGTTTTACATCTATATTAATAGAAATTTGCGTACGATAATCTCAAATGAAAACATGTAATTTCCATTAAATTGGGAGCAATGGAAAATTCAAAATATTATAGAAGCAATAACTTATGTTTAAAAACCCAACTTATACTTTTTCACCATTTCAACCATTCCTATTTAATTTTTAATCTTATTCTTTCCAATGCAATTTTTTCTCCAGAAAGCATCAACTTTATCTAAAGAAAATATTTCACAACGTTCCAGAAAAGCAATATTTCTGGTATCCTATTCTTGAGTAAGGAACCTTATGCAATAATGATGTATTAATTTCATATTTCTAGAGTTCTGTGTATTTTTAAGAGTGGCATTCCATAAAAATATAAGTAGAAAATGTGAAGAATTTGAGGAACAACCAACAACAGTTGCACACACTACATAAGCTTCTATCACGATTCACACAATATCGACTGAAATGTAAAGTGACAGCAGGAGGGAAAGCATAATTTGAATTTGTTATATAAATTTTAACATAGTTACTTGAAATAAAATATTGATTTTTTCATCGCAGTTGCACTTTTTTTTAAATGAAAACTCCCCATCTTTTTCAACCTATGAGTGGGGGGAAAGGTCATTAGGGTTTCGTTCATCTGACGAAACCCTATTCGTCTCTGTCCTCTGTCTGTCTGTCACAGAGTCCGTACACTAAAACTATATTAGTCAGCGAGTTCAAATTTTGTGTATTTACAGCTGAATACTTCTTGTCATTCAACAAATCATTAATTTGAAAAAGACTATTATTTTAATTAAAATATTTCTTTTAATATCATCAGTTCATGTTTGTTGTTTTTTTTTTTCCTTCTAATTGTTGCCAAAATTTAAATAGATATAAAAATTATTATTCATCTAACATAAATTAATGGATTAAATAAATCACGTGAATAACACAATTATTTGTTTTTAATTTGGTAATTAATTCGCGCTTGAAATGAAATAGACGCCCTCTCGCGGACAAAGTCTGAAACGAAATAGAACTGATACCGTAAGCATCTTCCGCTGAAATCAGTGTTTAAAAGGCCGATAAATAAAAAAAAAGTTCTATAATAAATAAATAAATAAACAGTTCTATAACGCATGCAACGTTGGGTTCTTTGAATTAAAATTATCTAAAATCAAAATTTTATACACAAAGTTTAGATCTATAATATAAAAAAGTACATTTGACTTACTCTAGGCAAAATAACATGACAGCAACACAATGCTTGCATGATTCGTTTGCTCCAGCTTTGCAAGAGCAAGAAAATTTTTTTATTTTCAAATTTTTGTTTTCCTTTACTGGCAAACCTGGAATAATATGGGGATTTCCTTTTGTTTGGCTTGTTTGTAAACACGAGCCTACAATCTCTATTTCTTCTTCTTTGCATTCTTTAATGCCGCACATTGCTAATCTCTTTGAATCAATAATTGCTTCAGCTTCTCTAAAGCAATTACTAGATTTTCCAGCATCTAGAAATTCTAAAATTGTTGATATTTGTAATTTATCTCCCATAATTAAATAAAAAAGATAAAAAACTGCACTTTAAATAGCTCTTTAAACGGGTTTCGCTATGCTACAGCATGGAACAAACAGCACTACGTAAACAAACGATTTTCAGGTCTATACAACGCCACCTTTCGGTCATTACAAACGCGAATCCCGAATCGTATTTTTTCCACGGTAAACCACGTGATCGGAAAGAAAAAGAGATAAAAATTTATACTAGGGTTTGATAATAGCAGTAAAATTTTTTTAAACTATTGAGTTTACAAATTTGGTTGTTTCGCATCCAGATGTTATTTCTGCTGATTCATAAAATCTAAATTAAAAAAGAAAAAAAAATCAGACCATAATTTTCCAATTTATTAAAAAATAAATTTTAAAAATTATTTAAAAAAAAATGTTTTTTTGCACAGACAATTGATGAGAATTTGTTAAAATTTGGAAAGCTAAACGATCGCTTTTACACTTTGACATAGTTTATAATACATAATACAAAATTTATAAATTTAAGATAAATTGAATTTTTGTTGGAATGAAAGCAATATTGTCTTTTTTTTCTTTAGATAAGCTGTTTATTCCATTTTAAATGTTTTTTTTTCTTACATAGCACTGATGTAAATATTATTTCTTAACATTAAATATCTGAAAAAGTGAACAATTCAGGGGGGAAGGAGAGGGTCGTCTGAGGAGGGGCTCTTTTTTAAATTTTGTTAAGTTTGAAAAGACTAAAGATTCGAACACTTTATAATTTGGCATATAGTTTATAACACATAATAAGAATAAGGATAAAGTTTTTTAAAAGAGACATTAAACGAAAACCCTCTGCGCGATCTTACCCACGCTTCACACTTACCCACTTGTTTTTAGATTCAGCAGAGATTTCCATGGACAAGAATTTCCCGGCTCAAGCCTGGGCCAAGCAAAAGTTATTTTGGACCGGTCCGGTGTGAAAATTAAAAGTTCGGCCTAAGCCAGGCCCGAATATTTTCATATTTCACGGCCCAACCCAGCCCAAGCAGAAATCAGTGAAAACAGGCCCGGCCCGGCTCGGCCACACCCGATTCAATTTCTACAAAAAATTCAGATTTTACTTAACATATAATTAATACTCATTTAAGAATACTGTATATATATTAATGGGATAAATTTACGGTATATATTAAAATTACAATGTGTTCGCAAGACAGAAAATACACATTAATAACATTAATAATTTCTTTGATTCTTAGATGTTTCAACATTAAAATAAGGTTTCATTAAAAAATTAATATAGTATAGAATTAAAATAAAGGATTGTTAAAAACACTATAACTTTTAAAGCTGTTTAATAAAAAGTAGATTTGTGAAAACATTTCTCTTTCATTTACTAAAGCTTTCCTGAAATCCAAAAGAGCTACTTTCTGACACATATCTGAATTATTTCTTTTTGGTGACGCATAAGATTGAGAAGTTTTTTTTATTCAGAAACTATGTAATCGTATGGTGTTATCTATTTTTATTTTTTATATATATATTTTATTTCTTATTTTTATTTATTTTTTGATAAAGATAATTAGTATTTTTGAGAAAATACTGTTAAAGGAAAATAGAAATTTGAGAAAATACTGTTTTAAGTCGAATTTCTGGAAGCAGCATCATGGAAAAGAAAAAAAAAATCTAATGCCATAATAAGAATTTCTTATGTATCGACAAGTAATTTATTTAACAAAAATCGAAATGCTGTTCAATTCCAAAACCCTTTAATAGTCAAGCTTGCCAATATTAAGCCTTTACAGTTAAAAATTAGTCAGAAAATGTGTCAAAGTTTCGCGTTGTTGAGCAATGAATTTGAGAACCATCGTAAGACATATTTCCAGATTCCATCAACAGAAATTCATTATCGCTATTAGTATTTTTACAAAACATATTGCTTGCTTTTCACATCCTGAGGACAATTATGTTGAGTTTCGGTTTGGCTCTACTGTGCACAAAAAAAATGCAAGTCTGATTTCAACTCGGTACGAGTCGGGCTAAAAAAAAAGTTAAACAGCCACCAAGTCCGATGCCAATCTCTACGGTAGACATGTAGCATTTTTGTATTGATGTTGTCAAACAAAAATCGGCTACGATATACAATTACTATTCATTTTAGTGAAAGACATAATCATTAAAAAAGCTGATATTTCACTGGCTTCATTAAAATTTTTATATCGGGCCGATAGTCCCGTTAATTTTTTCCATCCAACCCGGAATGGGCTGGGATGGCCTGGCCCTTTTATTTTGTTTGACGGTACAGCCTGACAAGTTGGCAAAATTATCTTAATTCTGTCGCCCTGGCCAGTTTGAAAGATTGGCTTCATTTCGCAGGGCCGGGTACGGACCTTGGGCCAAGTCCGGATCCGTACAGATTTCTAGTTCAGCACCTTAAAAAACATACAATCAACCAAAAATATCCCATGCAGCTGTTTTTTTCCTTATAAAACAGCAAATTTATAAATATTAATTATCTACAATTCTCCTATTTTGCAAATACATATATAAGGATAGGATCTTCTTTGAAACTTTACTCAGAAGCAGAAAGATCTTTGTTATCTTTCTACTTCTCTAGTATTCTGCAAGTAAATTATTATTTTTTTTCTTTTGATATTGAAGGAATTCTTATTCTAATTTATTGTTCAGACATTTAAATTATCCTGACGTTCTGATTATCTACTGCCATAATTACTTAACTCTATTTAATTGCGGTAAAGTATTTATTCAAACATTTTTTCCGCATCATTTTGATAAGTTCTGTCACAATCGTTTCAGTTATCAACGCCGCTTGTTTGAATTCTTCTCCATAAATATAGATGTAACTTTCTCGATTAATCATTTTCAGAATCCAATTCGATATTCATATAATCGTTATCACATTGCGTATCATGTAGCAGAAACGTGTCTAGAATAAATTGCCTATATTTGCTCTTGATTTGTACCCTTTTATCATAAATCGACATAAAAGAGCTATGTACATAAAGATATAAAAATAATATAAAATTGCCTCATCATTAGCAAAGTTAGTTCAATAAATTCGTTAATATATTCATTTAATAATAGTAGTCTGTTTGTGTAAGTCATGCTTTTTAAATTGGGTGTAATTTTCACTTATGTATTTTGCTATTAAACAGAAGCATCGTCATCTGAGCATCTGCCCTTGTATTCACGCACACCAGAAAAATTGATATAAATTGACATTTCCGCCGCAGGTGCTATCATAGCAAAAGGAGGCCCACCCCACACTCTCTTATTTAGGATGTCTCGGACAGTTATCATGTTTCCTTTGAATTTAAAACATGTTTAAATAAAAACTAATTTTCAGGACGTAACTAGGACGATAATTATACCTAGTTCTGAAATTCGTTTCAAAGGTAACATGGTTTCGCTTTTAAATCTTAATTATAATTTAGTTTGTTAATTCCTTTTCCATTTATAATATTCTTAACATTTATCTGGTATTGTGACAATTTTCTGCGCTACTGGCACATACTGTGTAAATGTTGCTTTTTTGAACATGTTGATAGTATCATGATGTGCGACAACAAAACTTATTTTCAAACCTCCGAAGGTTGAATGTTTCTATTGCTTTTTAGTCAAATAAAAACAAGATTTTTGCAGTTAACCTATATGATAATTCTTACCTAAGTTAGAGAATTAGTTTCAAAGGTAAGAAGGTTTCTTTTTAAAATCTTAATTTTACTTTATTTTGTTAATTATTTTTTCATTTAGAATATCCTTAACACTTACCTGATGGTACAAAAATTTTCTGCTCGATTAGCGCACCCTATGACAAAAGAATTAGCCGTATTATGATGCGCGATAATCCCAAACTTATGTTTCAATATGCCTTGCCATATATTTTTAATATCTGTTCATTTTATGCATTTTTAATTCGAAAATTTCAGTACTTTTAAACAAAAAAGCATTTTTTTTCTTTTCATTAAAGTGGTTTTTACAGAAACATATTTTTATTCAATCAAACAACTCCAGCTGCCAAAATTTTACCTAGCAGTAGATAATCTCAACGTTTCTTGCCGCTCGGATGCCTACAGGAGAAATAGTTCAAAGATTTTGTTAGACCTTGATTTAACAAGGTGGAAAGTTTGAATGTTATAAAAGTTTCAAAAACCATACATATGTATTGAAATTTAATTATTTTTTTAAAGACTGAGAATATTTCTCACAACATGAAGATAATAATAATTTACAACATTATAAGAAATTGGAGTTACTTAACAATTCTTTTCGTCAACTGTTCATGTCTGGTTTTCATCTATTTATCCTCTACATTTCCTTCTAAAAAGAAGGCGAACGTGTTTGTAAGAAGACTTATAAACCTCCTGACACTTGGCATCCATGAAAATGGATGTTTTGATTTCTCCTTCTGTTGCGTTAAATGCCATTGTAGCAATCTAAAACCAATTAGGCATTGTAATGTATGGATCAAAAATCAACATTCAGCTTTTGGATTTTGGCAACGGTAACTACTATGCTTACAAAATGAGTGAATCAAGTTGGAATTGGATGTTTTGATGGTAAGTTTCGTTTTTTAGCTTTTTTAATTTATTTAAGCTATTTTTTGCGATTTTAATAGAAGATGTTGATATTTGCCTCATGTACTTTATAACAAATTCTATTCTTCCCCATACTTTTAGTATTTTTAAAAATTATTTTAAAACGACTATGACCTGAGCATCCATTTAATTGAATTTGCTGTACAGCAAAATTAAAAAAATTAAATTTATTAGTTTCTTTAAAAACCTCATTTTTGATGCCTATTTGTTAAAAAAAATTAATATTAAAAAAAAAAAAAATGCGAATTTCATTTTGCTCAGGTTTAAGGAGAATGAGGTTTCTCATTCCATGGGACTTACAGGAAAACTCTAAACATTTTAAAAACCTTCTAAAGTACAACAAATTTCACATACGTCGTGAAAATTTGACTACTGAGCATCAGAATGGCATATTGCCCCCACAAATATTATTACTTATTTAAAAAAATGAATATGGCGTATAATAATATCAAACCTTTATAATTATACTAAAACAACAATAAAGTAAAGCTAATTGTAAGAACCAAAAGATCGTCGAAAACACCATCAAAATGACTGTTGATTTCTACTTTTCTATTGGCTGTTGCTGTTTCTCCAACATGTTTCCTTTTCCTTATCTATCCTTTAAGTCATGCTTTCCTTTCATAGTAAAGCACGTCTTTTTTGTGTCTGACGAAGAAAGACTAAATTCTTTCGAAAGTTCTAGCCATTTCAAAAAGTTTATTGTGTTTTAGATCTTTTAATTTCTATTATCTCATATTGGTTTCATTTATATTCATCTTAAAGTTAATTTTCATACAGAATCCACTAAGAAATCTCAAATTATTGACGATCCTAAACAGTTTAATTTTATAATATCATCACTCCTATATAATAATGAAAAAGTGTATTAAATTTTCCTAAAAGTTTCTTTCGTTTTCTGACCAAAAATAACCTAAGCAAATTTCGAAAACGGAGAGATTTTATCGAAGAATATCTGTGCTATTTATTCTGTTCTGCGGACCTTCTTCTACATTTCCAGGAGTCTTAGCCTTCTTTCCAAAAACTTTTTGATTTGGAAAAAAAAATATTTGCAGAGGTAATTTTTTATGTCATTAAAACAATTTTTTTTTAATATGATGAGAATTTTTAAGAGAAAACAGCAAATAGAAATCGGATAGAGCAATGTCTGAAAAATATGAAGGATGTGTCAGAACATCGCAACTGAACGCAAAGAATTTGTTTTTCCCAGTCAAAGATTGCCCCAAAAATTTCTTTTGCAATTTATGAGCTATTTTTTTTTAAATTCAACTGGCACCGCTTTCTAAAAATAAAAATCTTTTACTCACATTTTGAGAACATTTGCAAAATAAAAATGCTAGAAAACATGTTTTAAAAAATTCCATGACCTGTGACTTGTTGGCGAGCAACTTTGTAAATCGCATATTCAACATCAAAAGATTCTTTTTTGAAAAGATTGGTCCCCGTGAAAGAAAGTTGGATTCTTTATAACAACCAGGAATGCAAACAATCCTGACTCAGTCAAGAAAAAGGTCCCATTCCTATCACTCTTATACAGAGGAAAGTTTTGATCTCTATTTGACGAAATTGGAATCACTACGAACGACTTCCACCTGACCAAGTCATCAATTCCTAAAATTATTACTGGTAACTAGACGAACTGAAGGTAGCAATAGCCATGAAATAATCCGAAATAGCAAACAAACGAGGTATTATTATCTTCTATTATGACAACTTCATTCCACATGTATCTTTGACAGTCAGAAATAAACTCCTTGCACTCGATTGAGATATTCTGACCCATCCTCCTTATTCTCCGGACATTGCTCTGCCCGACTTCTATTTGGTTCTTTCTCTTAAAAATTCAAAAATTCTGTTAACCAAAAAAAATGAACTCTTTGAACGTCTTAAAAAATCACCTCAGTAAGTATTTTGCCACCAAATCAAAAGAGTTTTGGAAAGAACGCATTATTAAACTACCAGAAAGATAGAAGAAGGTTTGTTCAACAGATTGGCACAAGCGTCTATCAATTAAGTACTGCTATTATCAAAATTTCCACTTTTTTTGGGGGGGGGGAGGGGGGGGGCAAAAAAAAGGAAAATAACTTTTGGGACAATAGATTTAAAAAGTGAAGAAACAATATACAGTCGGCTCTCGTTAATTCAAAATCGGATAAATCGAATCTTCGCTTAATTGAAACTGAACATGAAGTCCTGAAATTTCCAATGGAAGAATAACATAAAAAAATTCATTTATTTGAACCCATTTTCTTTTGACTTTGTTTAATTCGAAGAAAAAAGAATTCCGATTTTTCGTTTTTCCTTATTTTCTCACGAACTTCAGATCCTTTAAATCAGTGGCGCCAAATTATATGGACCCGTGGGACTCGAGCCCACCCAATAATTTTGAATCATAGCGTATTCAATTTTCATTGTTCTAGTTATTTATTTTTTATTATTCATTCCTCTCCTTATAATAAAATTTATTTTCCCAGTGATCATGTGTTTTAATTCTCCGACTAACACCCATAAATTCCAAATGGCTGAAATAAGCCGAGTCTCTATATAACGAAATCCATTGTTCCAGGAAAAAATTCGTTATATAGAGAAATTCGTTACATGGAGAATGACATAAAATTCTTTTTATACCTGTGAATTTTGAATAACAAAATTTTTTTTGAGGTGTTTATTATGAATTTGAAATTTTTAACTATAAATATTAACCTAAATATATTGTATTTCTTAATTATTTAAACAGCTGTAAAAAAAAAAGAACTGACATTTATTTGAAAGTATAATAAAAATTACATAAGAAAAAAGAATATATTAATTTTTGACGAATAAAACCGTAAATTTTTGTTGTTTCGATTTCAAAACTGTTACAGTCTTAGTAAAAATGTTCACATTTAAACAAATACTGAAAATTGTATATTGTATTCTGCGTGATGTCTTTACTCTTGTTGTACGTTTTCAATGTCATGCTCAGTGTCACTCTCACAATCATTTCATCTCATCGAGAAGATTGTTGGAAGGTTCATGGGAAGGGGGAGGGGGGTGAATTTGTTGAACTTAAAGAACAAAGAGATTCAAGGTAGAGAAGTGATATAAAAAACCAACATAGAACGATAAATCAGGAATAAGTGATGGAAAATTGATTCTATGCAATTTCAAAGGTTTTTTTAAAACTGAATAAATAAAGAACGTTTTATGAAAAAATTCGTTATATGGAGATAGATATTTCGCTATATAGAGACTGCTTTTCATGTAATCATGGGAAAAGGTGACCGTTCCTACTAAAAATTCATTATACAGAGAAATTCGATGCATGGAGTTTCGTTAAAGAGAGACTCTACTGTATTTTGCTTCCATGTTTAACTTTCTTCTAACTCAATCTGCAATCATGTTCATGATATCATGACATTACAAAAAATATAAGTGTCTTTATAAAGAAAAACGCGTGAGAATATAATTTAATAAGATTTCAACTTTATTAAAACATGATGGCTTGACTTAAAATTCTCATTTTTTACCGTGTATCAATACTTCAAAGAAAAACATACTGATCGAGCCATTTTACAAAAATATTTTTAATCCCACCCAATATTTTTTTAGCCAATGCAATATTTTTTAAAAGTTGGCGTCACTGCTTGAAATAACTTTCTTTCTTTTTCTTTCTTTGTTTTTATTTTTTTTTTTTGTTTCATTTTTTGTACAGAATTTTTCTGAACTAGTATACATATAATGCCAGGCATTTGGTATCCGCTTTCTTATTGTCCCGTCTATATACAATGACACTTTGACCACTTCTTCCACTTTAGTCCTAATTCCTCAATTAGTTTATGTATTTATATCTTTTAATTTATTATTATAAGTCATATTCTAATGATAACAGCCAAAATAAGTAAAAAAAAAAAAAAAAAAAAAAAACTATAACATTAATTTATTTGTTACAGTATCCCTTTAAACATGCTTTCCTCCATACTTACATATTTCGAATTCTGGATAATTCGAACATTTCTTGTGATCCCGACGAGTTCGAATTAATAAGAGCCAACTGTATATAAGAGAAAAAAAATACTAAAAGAATGCAAAAACACAATAAAACACCTACGATGCAATAAAACTGCTGATTATAAATTCCAGGTATCAAAAAGTAGAATAATTAAAAATGTAGTAGGTGAATTCACAAAAGAAATGAACATAAAAAGCAGGAATAAGCAAGAATATTTTTCAAAAGTGAAATGCAATAATCATAATAATCAAAGGCCTAGCTTTTAAAAAAGATATTATACTAGTCTAATAAATACTGTGAGATATAAAATAAACAGGCTGAAATGCAATAATTTTAATTGAAATGTATAATTTCGATGTGAGATACTATTTCGTTTTATTTAAACATATAATTCCATTTATAATTTTATTCATTTATATTATTATGCTATAGTTAATGAAGTTTTATAATTTTCATAAAGGAGTAAGCGCTACAATAAATTCTTGATTATTTAATTCGTATTGCATGTGAACAAGTAAGTATTTTTTTCTAAATATTGAACAAACGTAAATTATTTCTTTAAAACTAGAAGAGAAAAAAATCTCCATTTTACTCTGTATATGAATTTAAAACTTCAATTTTATTATTAGATTTTTAATAACATATTTTATAATGTAATTAATTTTGCATTAATGCCTAAGATATGTATAACTTATTTTTCAGATAAGAAAAATCTTCTGTTAATATTTATTTTTAATTTAAATATGCAGAATTTTTAGCTTAATTTTGTAAAATGAAATCATCTGCAGAAACAGGGAAAACGTATCGGTTTCATACTCCCCCGTTACGGTTTGTACAAAAAAAAATGTTTTATTTGGAGTATGTTTTACAACGCCTGAAATAACAGTCCCTATAATATAACATGAATAATTCATTTTGAAAGTCATATGATATTCCCTCCCCTTCCTAGTGAATCCATAAACATTAAAATAAAAAAACATGACCCTGAAATTTTCACCGCATCTTTATGCAAATTTAATCCACCATCTTGATTTAAAAGAGTGCTGAATAGCGTTGTTATTTGTCTATTTATTTTATATGTTATACGTTTGCACAAACGAATCTAAGTTTCACTGATAATTTTTCTAAATTTGATAATAATAAGACACTTATGCAGTTGCATACTACGGATTATTACTAGAAATTTATCAATAGGAATTATTAGTCTTGTGTCATCTCGCTGCAAACTGAACCAATATTTTGTTCACAAATTTAACGTTAAAGAAGATATTATATTCATGTATTCAACAGGCTTACTTTATTTTGTATGGAATGTGATAGATATCATTCGAAGTCTACTGTCATTCGATCAGTAATCAATATATATATATACACTGTGAGCTACATTACGGAGGGCACGATTAAATTTTGAGAAATATAAGTATATCTTTTAGGGAAGCCCTTTTCTATATACAGTAAAGCCTTGATTAACCGAGCTAAATGGAACCGCTACTGCCTCGGATATCGGAAATCTCGGTTAATAGAAATTGTATATGAAAACGCACCGTGCTTGCGAATTTAACATCTCTTAGTCTAAAAAATAATACAACGTTTTTCAAATGATAAAAATAATCATATAAAGTTATCTTTAACAGTTCAACAAATTAAAAAAGGAAATCCTCCGCATAGTCGTGAATCTAGTAGTTTAGGGATGTAATTGTCCCATAACACATTCCACCTGGTGATCAATAGCGCCACATGGCCACTGGAAACAAAATCAGGCTTCGTTATCGGCTCGGTTAACAGAAATCTCAGTTAATTGAAACTCGGTTAATCGAGGCTCTACTGTGCATATAAAACTCATCGGTACTTCAAATATTAGGACTATCTTAGATGAGCGAACATATATTTCCTAAAACATAGTAACTCAAAATAACATCGCAAAAGTGAAAGTGCAAAGCATAGGCATACAAAACGAAACAAAAATCACGCAGGAACATGGGATCGCAAATGCCATCCGGCACCGACAGAAAAGGTTGCAAATTAAATGTAATACAAGAAAAATAAGCAAAAATCATTCTACATCATTTTAATTGTACTGTGTTTCCACACATGTTACACATTTATGACCAATACTATTACAGGGGATTCTCAAAGTATTTGCCAGACACTTGCATTATATCAACACTGCATTGAGAAGATATACCAATTCATTCAATGTCGATATAATTCATGTCCAAGTTTCAAAATATGAACAAATTCGTTCATATCTTGAAACTTTAACATCATTCTATTTTATCCTCATGATGATCGCAGAAGCGATACGAAATGCTGATAATTTTTAAATGTATATTTAATTCTTTGATTTTAAGTGTACCATTTAGTAATTTATAATTATTTTAATACATGTTTTTTAGTATAATTTCTGGTTCAACTGTTCAATTCATAATTAAGGACAGAGTCTTTGACATACCAGTTGCTGATGTCGAAAAACTGAAGGATAGATAAAACATGCTTCCTAGACAAATCATTTCCTGGCCTATGAATTGGAAGGGGTAAATCAACACTATGGCCTGTACACTCTCCTAACATTACTCGTTTTTCTATTTTCTTTGAGGCTATTTTAAGTACAGAGTCTTGGCAAAGACCTCAATCGCTAACTTTGATGAACTGAAGGATATGATAAAGCATGCTTTGTGTGCTGTTACAGAAAACATGTTAACGAATACTTGACGAGATCTAAATAACGAATTGAAAATCTTCGAGCTACCAAAGATGCACACGTTGAAATTTCATGAATTAATCGAATACTTCATAACAGTATTCACAATGTATCCAAACAGCCATGTATCTAATTTTAAAAGTTTTAGCACATTAAATATTTATAATCAGGGCAAGACTCTGTGATCACTCTGCATTTCAAATACATGTAGTTTTGAAACCGCGAAATTTCGCAGTGAATGAAGATATTTTTAACAATTTATAGCACGCCATTATCAATTCGCATATACATTACATTTTCACAAGGTGAATGATTCGAAAATCTGATTTAGCATTTTCACAACTATTGTCTTTTACAGTTTTTTTATTCGCTTATCACCAGTGTTTGTAAAAGTATTTTTTTTTAAATTATAGATATTCTGCGTTTATTGAAGGCAGGAATTATTAACCCATGTTACTGGTAGGCATAATAAAGGATTATGCCAGCCCATCCGTCATATAAACGCGGCGCGACAAGGTCCCATCATGAGGGATCCGTTATTTTTTACTGTATAAGCAAGCAATTTTTCTGTAGTGATCTTGTTCCAGCAGAAAGAAAAAAATAAAAATAAATAAATAAATACAGTCTCAGCAAAAAAAATCTTGACACTTGCGATTTCAGGCGTTTTGTTAAACATCTAGAAATATACATGCAGAAGACTCTGAAACTCCAGATGTATAAAGAAAATAGTACATGTCATATATTTTCGCGAAAATTTTCCCCCAAAATCCAAATGGGATCGTCAATAAATTGAAAAAGAACGATTATCTTTTGAATAACCCTGTCAAAACTAATGTAGCAAAAGCGTTCAAACTGCAGATCATGATTAAATGGATTATAGTAATAAACTGTGTTCGTTTTTATACGGATAGCAAATTAAGGTTTTTATAAACACGGTCCCAAATTTTGCCATGTTTTTTGCTTATAATATGCAGAGTTTTTAATATAAAACAATCTTCATAAAATATGAGAAATAACATTGTACCTGACACCCTTTAATCAAAATTAAAAGATATTAATAATTGCATTAAAAAATGAGCAGGTTTATTAAATAAATTTTCACTGCGCATGCGTCAACTCTATAAAAATTTCATTTGCATATTGTGTTAGCTAAATGCATAGAACAAATTTTGTTAAAGTTTCAAAATCATAGCTTGAAAATTCTGAAAATCATCGTCAAAAGAATAAGATCAAAATCCGTTATTCCCACAATAAAAAAAAAGAGGGGTTGTATCCATAGTCCATTGATTAGTGTCTATACAGCTCCTCATCTTTTTGTTTCATTTTGGGAATAACGGATTTTGATTTTATTCTTTCGAAGATAATTTTCAGAATTTTCAAGCTATGATTTTGAAACTTTAACAAAAGTTGCTCAATAGATTTTGCCAACACAATATTTAAATGAAATGTTTATAGAGTTGATGCATGCGCAGTGAAAATTTATTTAATAAACCTGCTCATTTTTCATACAATTATTAATATTTTTTATTTTTTATTAAAGAGTGTCAGGTACAATGTTGTTTGTCATATTTTCTGAAAAGAACATTGTTTTATATTAAGAATTCTGCAAATTATAAAGAAAAAACAGTACAGTTTGGTACAGTTTTTATAAAAACCTTGATTTTTCTACGAGTATGCATGCTATCCCCATAAAAATGAACGCAATTTATTACCATAAGCCATTTAATCAAAATCTGTAGTTTAAACGCTTTTGCTACATTAGTTTTGAAAGTATTATTGAAAAGATATTCGTTCTTTTACAATTTATTGACGGTCCCCTATTTGACTTTGGGGGAAAATCTGCTCGAAAAAATATGAAATGTACTATTTTGTTTATACATCTGGAGTTTCAGATAGGCATTTCGCATATATATTTCTAGATGTTTAACAAAACGTCTAAAATCGCAAGTGTCAAGATTTTTTTTTTTTTTTTTTTTTTTTTTTTTTTTTTTTCCTGCTGAGACTGTAAATCAATTGACCAATTTTGTGAGGACCGATTTTGTTTTTTGGAGGTTTTAATAAAAAATAAAGGAAAGAAACTTTATGAAAAATAGCGGAAGGGCTATTTTATTAACATAATCTTACTTTCTACTTAATTTTGAATACTTTTGCTATTTACATTTTCTACTTAACTACAACAGGTAAAACATTTACAACAGGTTAAAGCATTTTTTGTATTTTATTGGGACATCTTATACGTAAGGATACATAAAAAAAGCTTTTTCTAAGAAATTGAACAAGAAAACAAACCTTTAATTCATTTTAGACATTTTTCTTTTTGTTCCTATGCGTACAATTTGCAATGAGAATGTACGATATTGCATCAAAAATAGTTGAATAATGAATAAATGAACATATCCCATGTAAATATTCTGGTTATACATTCAACAATTTTTATTTTATGCATTAAAAATTCATAATGGATCGTAGCGATTATGTTATATTTTTTCCCATAGAAAATATCACATCCTATACCTTTTGTGCATTAGAAGCACGAGATACTTTCATCTCGGAAATTAGGTAATGCTAGAGTAAGCATGGATCATTAATCTATTCCATGTTATTCAAACATAATGTTTTTCTGCATATTTTCTATGAAACAAATCGATCATTCATAAATAATTTCTCGAATATATAGCAGCATTTAATTGCGCATCTACTTTTAAAGCCATTCATTGTAAGTCAGTTTCTCCAAAACTTCCCTAGTAAAAGGAAAAACATACCTGCCCGTGTTATAGAGCAAGAAAGTTAATGTAGTCGGAACCCGCTCTTCGATAACTAGAATCAATCATTTAATGATCTTTGGAAATTACATTATTTGTTCTCTAAACGGTAGCAACTCGTTAGACCATAACCGCAGCGAAATGAGAAGGCCTGAACATCACGCGACGTCATCGAACGCAGAAGGCGTGGTGGATGTCCGCATGGCAAATGAGTAATCACTTATTAAAAAGGTCGCACCGCCTTTGACTTTTGATTGGAGAGGTTACGATGAAACAGGTGGTTGAATTCATTGCTATCAGGGCAGTTATATGCACGGGCAGCTGCTTCCTGTGGTTTAATCTGTTGCACGCTAGGCATTTAACTCATTTTGAATCTCAGATCAAATGTCTAGCAATTATTTTATGTGTTTTATGATATGTTTACTTAAAGACCCAAATGAATGACAGAATTCATATTAGCAGTGAACAAGTAGCAAAATTGTCAAATTGAAAAGCATAAGGTACTTATGACAAATGCTCGATAAAAAAAAAAGTTTATATTATAGCAATAAAATCCATAATAATACTGGTGTGATTAAACAAAGTGAAGTTTTTCAAAAAATAAGTACTAATTTTAGAAACTCGATTAATTGTTTGTATCTATGTACAGCTTTTACTCATTTTTCGAACACTTTATAACTTTTTTTAGTATATGTTTATCCAAACACTGCTACAAACACCTTTAAGGCCAGTATCCAAATTATGAGCTATAGTTTTTTTATGAATAAATTATTGAAATGAATACGGATAAAATCATTATAATAGGGCTGCCTCAGGCTACTATTTTTATATTCCGTTAGTACCAGTATTTTTCTAATATAAATTTTGAAGTAGATTTTCCTTGTAAATGTTGTCAAGAAAGTGATGCCAGTTAGAATTAAAAAATAGTCGCCTGTAGCAGCTGTATTGTAAGATGTTCCTAATTCAATTTTTCACAGATGGACAGATGACTAATGCGTTAATTTTCATTAATGAACTATTTAACAGTAGTGGCTTAGTTATTTACTACATTATCTAATTTATCAATAACTTTAAACAAAACTTCTAGAAACAAAAATAATAATAACGATTGATTAAAAGAAGTCATGATAAGAAAAAAGTTGTTGTCATGCTGACGTTTCAATTATAAACATTAGTTTCTATTCTATTATTTTGCCAATTAAGATAAAAATTGCTTTTATAAAACTCTTAATGACTTTTATATATTTTTATTTATCAAAATGAATTATTATTATTATTATTATTATTATTATTATTATTATTATTATTATTATTATTATTATTATTATTATTATTTTATTTATTTATTTATTTATTTATTTATTTTATTTTATTTTATTTTATTATTTTTTTTTTTTGCTTTTTTTTCAAACTGTTTACAAAATATTTCCTTCAAAACTTACAAAATATTAATAAACTTTATAAAACCCCCAATCTTTTCTTATAATTCAAAAGATACGGCGAGATTTTTTCTAATTTTTATATCGCTCTAGTATTAGGTTCGTGAACTTTTGTTCCATACCGACCTCTCTGCTCATCAAAATATGACCATGGACCCTTTACACGAATTTATAACACTTGTTTGGATCTAAACCTGCTTTTAAGTAATTTTTTATCTCATTTTTTTAACAAGATTTGTTTGAAATTGAAATTTAAACTACGATATTAAACCCCAACCAATAACATTGCTGCACGCCAAATCCATTTTGATGATCCAGTAGATGATATTTGTTAGATATTCATGAGCTATATATCCTTTAAAGATTTTATAAGTTTCAATGGGAATTACTGTTGATATTATTCTCATTTACAGCATGCAATAGATTACAAAAGAAGAACTGCGTATTATTTAACAAAATCTAACTTGAAATAGACACAAAAAGCTAATTTCTTTCTTTCAAGCTCATGGAGACCCCTTGAAATCTTTTTAAAGGACCGCCATGGCATCAGGGGACCAAAATAAAAGAATCCGTTTTCTAATACTTTCGTTATCTCAAGAAAGAAAATGTTTTTAGGAATGAACACAAATGTGCATTTTTCTGCGTGCTCTCTTTTGAAGAAATTAAAATACGGTTTATTCCAGTTGTTTCGAATTTTCAGAGGACAACTGACTACTTATTAAATAATAATAATAATAATAATAATGATTATTATTATTATTATTATTTAATAAGTAGTCAGTTGTCCTCTGAAAATTCGTACTGTGCACACCATGAATTAACAACTGGTATATTATTTTTGTTACAAAACAGTTGAATAAAGAAATTATTGTAAAAAAGAAAAACCAAATGTTTATATTACCAGTATTTACTATTTACAATCAAATCTTGAAATTTCTGTTTTGTTACATTTATTCCGGGAGGCGGAAGCGCAGACAACCCCCTCATCGAGTTCAAAGTTGAAATTCCAGAATTAGTTAAAACTCGATTTGCATATTAAAATGCAATCGATGTGCCAAATCATATCTTGGTTAAAGACACTTGAAAATCCGACTTTAACGGTTGACTGGTAAGCTTTAAATTTGTGTTTTCCTGTTCCCAGTTCTCCATGTTTTTATACCTTTGGATATAGGAAAATACAATGGCAAACTTATCAGTCAACCGCTAAAGTCAGGTTTTTAGGTGTTTTTGATCTGGCAAACGAAGGCTATGAAGTATGAAAAAAAAAAATAGGAAATTGAAAAGCTGTTCCTAAATTACTAATATGTAATTTATTTGCTTTTACAACAAAATTTTTCTGTATTCTTTTATATAAAATTCATAGAAATTTTAAAATTAGTTCTCGATAATTATATCACCTTATGCTCATCTGCAAAATTTCTAATCTTGCATTAAACATTCAATTAATTAAAAAAATGAAAAAAAATATTAATATTTTGCTACAACTTAGCTAAAAAAACAATTTCTTTATTTCAAACTACAATAAATAAATATTTAATTTTAGATTTTTAGATAAATTATACAGATATTATGTGTATAATAAATACAAGTATTTAAAAGTCTTTTGAACTTGAATTTTTGAACTTTTATTTGTGAATTAATGATATTTATTTCTCAAAGTGCACTTGAATATCTATGATTTAACTTAGCCCTTCATTGCACAATTTTTTCTATTTTTATGGAAAATTATTTGAAATCGCTGGATCGGTCTAATAATGAGAAAAAGTTTTAGAGTGATGTGTTTTGTATTACAAAATTAAGGCTATTAATCATGGAAAAAAAATTATGAAAATTGAAAAGCTGTTCCTAAATTACTTATATGTAATTTTTATTTACTTTTAATTGAAAAAATAAATAAATAAATAAAAATTAAATTGAAAATTTTCACTTAAAATTTTATATATTATGGCGTATACTCTATATACATAATAAGGGTTTTTAAATATTGTATCCATATATTTTACAATTAAATGGGCATACATTAATTAATTTTATCTGCTTTACACTCTGCACCTTCTTTATATTAATATTTTAAAGTTTTCAATAAAAGTAAATTTTGCCTTAATAGCCTTGATCGATTTTTTTTTCTGTCTCCGAAGAACAAATTCTAATTTTGTGTCAAATCCAGCCATGTAACATGGACAAAACAAATTTTATTCCATTCGTTGGATTGTTCTTGACGAGTTATATCGAACATATTGGCCAAATTCGTTGCACATAACGAGAATGGCAGTGTTTTTAGGCATGTGCCAGATGTGGCACACAGTGCAGTGAAGGGTTATACAACAATTCAATGTGAAACAAATTGCTAGTCATTTTTTTTTTTTTTAATTCAAAATACAGAACGCTAATTTACTATTCTGGATGTCTTCTCACTTATCTTGAGAAATATTGCGCAGAAAATAAGTCATTGCAAGCTACAAAGAGAAGTAAAAAGTGTTATTTCTAGAGGTGTTTATTTCGGTTCATCGACAGAAAATAGTGCGCCATCCTAACAACAAAAATTTTAAATATGAAACTTTTGTTCTGATTCTATACTATCCAAATTATTCTTCTAAAACTTTTATTTTATCTGTAAACAATATTTCACACTGAAGTGCAGTGCTAGTTGCGCAAGTTTGTAAATCTGTCAGCATTAGTTTTATTTATTCATTTTTATTTATTTTTATGTATATCTTAAGTTTAGAAACCTTGAAGCAATGAAATATTCAAGCTCCTTTTGCAGCTTCAAATAATTTTTCGAAGCAGAAAAATATGTAGCAACGGATAAAAAAAATTCACTTCGTATAATGTCGGACATATAAACAGTTTCATTTAAGCAAGTGCTTTAGATCCGAATACGAATAGTGTCATTTTCTTTGGAGACGGATTTATAAGTCCTAAACCCACAACAATTCAGCCGATATGGAATTTCTTCTCCCTCAAGTGGCAACACCACAATGTCAGTAAGCTAAACCTATAAACAAAACCAATAGAAACTCGAAGAAACTCAATAACTCACATGAACAAAAAAGGCCATCCAACTATAAAAACCAAAACATGGAAGTTTCATTTTGATATCCTACCTATGGGAAAAGGAGAAAAATACTGTACAGAAGAGTAAAAATATAAAACATTCTTTTGTTTCTCGGGCAAAGTGGCGTTTACTGAAAATCCGGGCTACTTTGAAAGTAGATGGCCCGTGTTATGGTCCCAGGTCATAAAGTTTGTAGCAGCCGCAGTGCGCAAAATGCGGTAGCTAATCAGGCGGAAGTTATGCCGATGTCGATGCAGGGCTGGTTATTGAATTGGGAACGGGGCCCCGAAAAAATGGGATTGGAAAAGGGGGAGAGAAGAGGTGTCGCGACGCAAACACGTCATGGTAATGGTCAAGAAAGACAAGGGGTTGTGTGTGAGGTATGACGCGGTTTTCTGCAGGATATCTGTGGGAAAACGAGTCATGTTGAGAAAGCACCAGGAAGTGTTGATAAATTTATAAATTGATATTAAATATTCTCATTAATTTACATTATTATTATTAAAAATTTCTTTATCTTTTTTCAAATGAAAAAAAATGTATTTATAAAAAAATTTATCGGATTACTTGTGCATTTTCGATGTAGTTGATGATTTTTATGTAGTTCCTTTTTATGTTTAATTTTTTACCGAAAGAAATAATGCAATATTAAAGTAAATCTCTCTCTCTCTCTCTATTTAATGTATATGTTCTATTTTCAGGGATGTAGTGAAGGGTATACGCGTGTATACGCCGTATACCCTCTGTTTAAGTAAAAGCTATTAGTATGTATGCCCCAGGGTATACCTTCTGCCTTGAGCGCGTATACCCTCTGTTTTTTTCTACGATTACACCACTGTCCAGTTTATCTAAGCACACATGTAAAGAATTTGTTTCTTAAATAAGCCATCTGTTCACATTTTCTTTAGGGATTTCAACCCTCACTTTCTTTCCTTAAAACACTTTCAAATTATACATACATGCATATCAAAAGCCCACCCCCCCCCCCCCCCCAAAAAAAAAAAAAAAAAAAAGGACTAAGCGCACAGACAACCTGGAAATATGCTTATTTCTATCCTGGTTATGAAATATAAGTTTTTTTCTAATTAAGTGCTCTGTTCTAGAGATCAACACTTTTGCCGAATAATAATTAATATTGATTAGTTATAAATTTAAAGAAAATTGCACTCTACTTTTCTCGCATTTATTGAAATAAGAGTTCAAAGACCACAATGGAACCAGTGGCAGTTTCTTATTTCAATACAGTCAAATATTATTGATGTTCAAATTTAATGTCAATTATATTTGAAC
Organism: Maratus speculifer; assembly: GCA_964019185.1. NCBI lineage: Eukaryota > Metazoa > Arthropoda > Arachnida > Araneae > Salticidae > Maratus > Maratus speculifer. Next base: position 340,603,862 of record OZ025290.1, on the reverse strand, counting down.
TCAATTTACTCCAAATAGAATTTTTGTACCCCCTTTGGCCTCTGAGGTCCTTATATATATGTGTACATATATCATGAAAGCGTGTAATAAAATACAGTGATAAAGACAAAATTTAGAATGGGATGCATACTAATTGTAAAACATATGATATTATAATATTGTAATATAATTTGATTAACAGTTGTAATATTAATTCAGCTTTCGTTAACTATGTTTTATTATTATTGTTATTTACTAAACATGGTGTAGTAGAAATAGTAAAATTGAGTTTTGAAATTTTAGTTGTTCTTGCATGATTCATTATAAGATATTGGTAACAGGGTCCGACTTATTCAGGGGCATGCGGGGCAACTGCCTCGTTCCCTCTTCTTCGGGGTCCCCCCATGACAGCAATTAGGATTTTGCCTAAAAAGTGCTATTGGTAAATATATTTATGGCCATATCCGGATTGAAGAAGGAAGGGGATGTCAACAACTCTCTCAGAGAGAAACACTGCATAATGGCACAGAATAAGCAGTCTAAAATTAAAATTACTTAGAAGTGTTTTTATTATTATTATTATTATTAAAATTATGTTTGTAAGAATGTATAAATAAATAAATATGTATATTAAAAATTTATATTGAAAAGTAATTAAAAAACGCGATATTTTACTTTCTAAGGTTTGTGGAGCTTAAATAGGTGATTTATTGTCCATTTTCAACTAACAGAGTGAAAGAATGGAGCAAATTTTTGTTCCGCGCGGTATCTTTCCACGAGTTTTCCTACAACAACTATACACATTCCAGAAAGCGCTTCAGCTTTCAGTATTGATCAGTATGAATAATTACTGAATTTAAAGAACTAATAGAATAGTTTGTCAAAACTTTTCAGCAATTTAGGGGCAATTATGTTATTCTGAGAAGTTCATTTTTATAAATAATAATAATAATAATAATAATGTTAGTATAAGGAAACTTATTTGTACATATGCAAAATGAATCTTAGTTTGTTACATTTGTGCATTTACTAATTTACTAATACATATTTCTTGTACACAAATGTTGTAAAAATATTATAATCCACTATTAAGGTCGAAACAATTTCTTTGACCAGGGCCCAAAACTTTGTTAATCGTGATCTACACACAGTCATACAAAAATAGAAAGGAATTCATGTTGGGTTTCTACTTTTGTAGTGATTTGTCCGCTTGATGAAAACAGCAAGTATTTTTTTTCCATCGAAACTTGTAGTTTTAAAGCACTTCTGTAGCGTTAAGATTTTTATTTTTTCTCATTTGTTTTTATCACTTGCTTCAGTGTTATGATATATTTTGTACGTTCCTTCCTCTAGAAAATTTAAGTTTCTCCAGATCCAGTTTAAAACTACATGTCTTTACGATAAAGTGCCATGATTATATGGTCCCTAAACTTATTGGCCACCTGTGACGTCACACATTGCTGATTTCTCTCCCTATAATAAACTTTTCTCATTGACGAACAAGGAGGTGTATGAAAAGCGAGCCCCCGATAGAGGGGTGGAAGAAACAGAAACGCCATTTCACATCACTATCCAGAGAAAACCGAAAGCGAACCTAAAAAGAAATCTCAAATATCGAGTTTTCCGTCGAGCTCCCAGCGTTTCATCGGAGCGCATTTTCTCCGCTGATTGACTGAAATATCGCGTGCCATAAAACGGAGTTTGAGCGTATTTTGTGGCCCCGCCGCCGGGTTTTACGCTGCTTGTTTGCGGTCGCTAAAGTACATTTGGCAGTGCGTTCCGACCGGCAGAAATGGGTGCAACATGTGCAACGGGAAGAATGGATTTTCTGTAAATCAAATCCCTAACAGATGGCGACGGCAGAAAAAGGGGATACTTCTTTCTTTCTTTTTGTTTTCTGTTAATTTTTTATTTATAGGCAAATAATATGAATAAATTGAATTTGATAAAGAAAATAATAAACACAAAGATAGTAGAGGCATAATATATTTTTAATATATCTCTCTCTGTCTTTTTTTTTACACAATTTTCAACTTGAAGTATCCTTTTAAGGCGCAACACTAATCATTGGCGTTATTTTCAAATATCTCGTTCAAATTTTAATATTTTTATATGATTTTTTTTGAGGACGATTTACAACCGGGTTAGTTTTCACTTTTTCGATTTTGGTTACATATTTTTTTATATTGTGATAGTTTCAATTTTAGAATCAGTTCTAACAGGTTTCGAAAGTTAAGTAATTAAAAAAAAAAAAAAAAAAAAAAAAAAAAAAAATCTGAAATCAAAGTCGAAAAAGTAAAAACTAGCCCGGTTGTAGATCGTCTTCAGCTATCCTATAAAATTAATTAAAAAAAAAAAAAGTAAAAATATAAAACTTTGAGCGAGGTATTTGAAAAGAACGCCCCCATAAACTTAACATGATCATCTGTGGCTTTTGCAGTGACTAGTGTGGGGACTTAAAGTCAAATTTCGTTAAAAACAAATTTGGAACTGACAGTCACAACTCGGGACTTTGATTATTGCCCGTGCACGAAAATACCGCCATTTAATATTATCATGAGATGTATGTTCATGTTATATCAGAATGATTTACTGCGAACAAAATAGTTTCATACTTACAACATAGTTATCCATCATGGATCTGCGTAATATAAAACATGAAAATAAAAATTGTAAAAATCTATTGTAATTCCAAAATAAAGTTTAAACATATTTTATGTTACATCAATTTATGTTACATTCATTTACGTTACATTCATTCTTAAAAAAAAAATAATTCCGAAAATTTTTATATATACACTAACAAATATTTCGAGAGTTCGAAAAAATAGTTCTGGATAACTAAGGTTACTAAAATTTAATAGGTTTTTTTGCAACATTCTAAGTTTATATCAAATTTAAAGCCTATATCTCAATTTATTTGGTAGATAGTGTTTAATATCGTGTCTTGATGACGTCATAAACTTAAAAAGCTCTATTACTGAAGTGTGTAAGAGAAACAGCCTTATAGCTAAAAAAATGACAATAATATTAACTAACAATTTACTGCGTCGGCTTAAGCGTCTCATTTCGGATTAAAATATATCTTTGAATCGAAATTATAATAAAATACAGGGTCATGAAAAATCGAAGAGTATGAAAAATTTGAATACAAATATCTCGGCAATTAATTATCCGATCGACCTCATTCTTGATGCAAAATTTATGTTTTTTTTATTGTCTTTTAAATTCGGTACTTAAAATAAACAATTTCAAAAAGTTTTATATACCTTTTATCAGAACGAAAATTGCGAGAGTTAAAAAAATATTTTCAGATAATCAAGGTTATTGATTTTCAGTAAGCTTCTTTGCATTATTACATACTAATTATATATCAAATTTTAAGCATAGGGGGAACTGGGGGACATTGATACAGCTTTTTTCAAAAAAATTTTTTGGTGCCTAGAAAGCAGAAATTTCAAGTTATTTTTCTATGTGATGTCAGCAAAACCTGTGTAGTGTGTTATAAAAATATACACTCGTTGTTTTATATATTATTTTTGCATGTAATTTAAAAAAAATCAAAAAAAGTAATTTGTATCAATGTGCCCCATCCCTGGGGCAGATTGATACACTTTGACACGTCTGGGAAGAATGGAGACAAAATAACACCAATGCATATTTTTCATAGAAAAATAGTTAGCAAACCGTTTTATATATATTTATAGACATTAAAATCGCACACAGTTTACTTGTAAGCGATATTAAAGCAATCAAAATGAAATGTATAATGACCTGATGCTCTAGCTGTTCCTTGTCTGTTTGTTGGCTGTGGTAACTTTGTCATATCTGGCAATTTAACCCCAAAATTATCTTCTTTCTTAGGAAAGGTGAAAGAATTACCAGGTTTTCTGTTTATAAATCGGTTTACAAACAGAAAATAAAGGATAATTATATTAAAAAGTATGTTTATAATTTAATTATCCTGTACTGTTCTGCAGCTTGTTTCTCTTACTTAACATTTCTCATGTCGATAATACTTTTTTCGCTGGAGAATCGATATAAATTTGAGATTTGCCAAGCTGCCATCCAATTCTTTAATTAATTCTACTAGCACTAGATATTGTGTAAGTTTGTACGTCTTCTGTTTGCAAAAATACTATAAAATGTTCTAATATAAAGAAATTAGAGCTATTTCACTTCAATAAAAACTAATACTAGAAATTTTTGACGAAAAATGGTTTAATTAAGGAGTGTATGGTAAAAAAAATAATAAAAGGTTTTAAAAAAATGAACTAGAAAAGGATTTAGGATGTATCAATGTGCCCCGACAAAGACAGTATCAATGTGCCCCGTACAGCCATTTTGAATAAAATGAGTCGCAAATCCAACACTTCATAATTTATCTAAAAATAAAGAATGAGGAACTGATAAAGAGTAGCTTTACTTGCCAGGCAGGGTATTCTTTTCGGTTGAAAATGCTGGAACAGTTGTATAATACCATTTCAATTGTGCAACTGAAATTTACTTTTGACCAACAAAAACAATGAATCACCCATCCCATTCCATCAAACTATTGAATCATTCCAAAACTTTCTGTATGTTGTTAATTTCACTAGTATCATCTTTTGAAGCCGTTGTGAAATTTCCTGTAATGACCCTGTGTGCTGTACAGGGGGTGTATCAATGTGCCCCAAGTATCAATGTACCCCAGTTCCCCCTATATCTCAGTTTGTTCTGAAGATAGTGCCTTTATAGACACAGACAGACGGACGGCATTTTTTTTAAAGTATGCGTTTTGGAATCTTCAGGGTCTGAAATGTGTAAATCTGTCGAATTTTGTTTTTCTTATATATTACGATTACCCTATACTATGATGCTTAAGTAATAAAAAAGCTCTCGCTTCCATTTTGCGTGGCCATCAAATCACTTAATTTATGAACGTCCTTGTTCATAATGACAACTTCTCGTTTATAACGTTTTCGTCCGATTCTAAGCTATCGGACTTTCAACCTCATCTGAATTGGAATCGGTCATTTTACAAATGATATAAGTCACTTTTCAGAAGAAAGAAAAAACTATTATTTAAAGGTAAATGAATGTTTATGGATTTTTACTTTCTTCTGAAAATCTTCAATAGAAGAAAGTATTGTAATCGAAATTTTTTTCGACTTCCCTTTTTCGACGGATTTACACGTTTTAGGGGTCAGAGATTCCAAAAAACATGTTTTTTATATAATGTCTGTCTGTCCGTGTGTCTGTGTGTCTGTCTGTATGTCGCCATTCTACCATAAAAAAGTGTATGAAGTTATGTATAGAATTGAACCAAATTTTTTGTGAATGTTTTTGGCTGTGGCAAGCAGGTCCTCCTACAGTTTTGAAATATTCCGCTGGAAGGGGGCGCTGCAATCGCTATCTTTGTGCCATTTTCAATATTGTACCGACCAAAAGTATATGAAGTTATGCATCGAACTGAACCAAATTTTTTGTGTAGGTGTATGACTATGGCTAGTTGGTCCTCCCTGAATTTGAAAAAAATCCGCCGGAAGGGAGCGCTGCAATTGCGATTTTTGTGCCATTTTCAATATTGTACCGACCAAAAGTATATGAAGTTATGCATCGAATTGAACCAAATTTTTTGTGTATGTGTATGACTATGGCTAGTTAGTCCTCTCTGAATTTGAAAAAATTCGCCGGGAGGGGGCGCTGCAATCGCGATTTATGTGCCATTTTCAGTATTGTACCGACCGAAAATATATGAAGTTATGCATCGAATTGAACCAAATTTTTTTTGTATCTGTATAACTATGGCTAGTTGGTCCTCTCTGAATTTAAAAAAAATCCGTCCGAAGGGGGCGCTGCAATCGCGATTTTTGTGCCATTTTCAATATTGTACCGACCAAAAGTACATGAAGTTATGCATCGAATTGGACGAAATTTTTTGTGTAAGTGTATGGATATGGCTAGTTGGATCGCCCTGAATCTGAAAAAAATCCGCCGGAAGGGGGCGCTGCAATACCGAATTTTATGCCATTTTCAATATTGCATCACATAAAAGTGTATGAAGTTAGTTCTAGAACTGAACTAAACATTTTGTATATGATTATTTTTTGGTAAGGCAAGTAGGTCCTCCCTGAATTTGAAAAAGAAAATCTGCTTATCATTCTATTGTCCATCGGCTCGTGCAGAGACGGAAATTCGTTTTTACTCCGATTAATTGATTGATGCAGAAATTTAAGATGAAAATCAAAGTTGGTAAGGTATTGAATTAAAATTATTAAAGCATTAAAATGAGTAACTATTTTTTTTAATATTAAAATGTATATATGAGATAGAAGAAAGTTTTGGGATTGGCACATCCAACTAGTTTTTTTTTTTTTTTTTTTTTTTTTTTTTTTTAAGGCTGATTATAGAGTTTGGACTTTATAGTTTGTAAATATCGAATAATTTTTATAATTTATGAGTATAATTTATGTAGTATAAAGCAAAAATTTATATTTGGAATATTTACTTATGTGGTTTTTGAAATGACCAATTAAATTTGTGAAACAACTTTAATAAGCTTATGCAATGATGTTATATTTTTTTCCTATTTTCGCTTTATAATCTTCCACTTCTAAACATGAATTCGTTGTTTTTAAAAGTATTTATTTTTATTATAAGGCACAAATTCATAAAATTTAAAATTATATTAAATGTATTTGAAGAAATATAATTATTTTGAAAGTGTGGTAATACACTGTTAACGATGGATATCACTTGATCATAAAAAAATTTATTCTACAAAGGCCAATTTGTTGAAAGCATATCATCATTTATAGTGGTCAAACAGCCTTTTATTAATCAAAAGATGCGGGTTTTCTAATATATTGAGAGCGTAAAATACGACCACTGAGCATAAAAACCAACCAACCAACTACTTGAGGGGGTAGAAAAACTACACTGTGTCTTCAAGCACAAAAATTTCTTTATCAGGCCGCGGGTATAAGGCCAAAATAGTTTTGAAATGCTCTTACACAATAGATATGGATGAGATATAAATTGATAATGGAAAATGAATACCCATAACCATAAAACTTCATGCTTAGTTAACAAAAAATTTAAAAATTGTGCGATATGTAGAAATATTACTACTTCTATTACTCTTACTACTAGTAAGACTTCTATACTAATGTGACCTTCTTGCGATTTTTGACGTTTTGTTAAATATCTGGAAAAAATCATGAGGAATTATTCTGAAGGTCTACGTGTGCAAAAATTATACTGTAGGTCATACATTTCCGGGAAGATTTCCCCCAAAAACTACATAAGGGACCGTCGACAAATGGAAAAAGAACGAATAATTTTTGGATAACCCTGTCAATAGCTAATGTAGTAAAAGCGTTTAAACTGTAGATCATGATTAAGTGGCTTATGGCAATAAACCGTGTTCATTTTTTATACGGATAGCATGTATACTCGTAGAGAAATTAAGACTTTTATATAAACGAGGTGGAACCCGTCGAAATTCGACGAAAGAAAATCTTTAAGAAATAGCTGTATTCTTGATTTATAATAAATCTACAATATTAGTTACAGTAAATATACATCTTATATTGGTCAGTCTAACTCTCAAACAAATATTATTTTAAATTAAAATTAACAAAATCAATAAAATTTAATTATCCAAATTATTAAACGAAATAAAACCGAAATTCATCGGATTTTATAACAGACAATGTACTAAAATAGTACACGCATTTTAATGTTTAATTTTTTTTTTTTTTTTTTTTTTTTTTTTTTTTTTTAATTTTAAGAGAAATTGCTGTCACTCTGTTGCCACAATTACAAAATTAGCACTAAAAATTAAAAAAAAATTATATCTCAAAAATAAATTGAGATACAGCTTTGAAACAAATTGCATTTAAAAGTACATTTCTTTCTCTATACGACGGTGTAAAAATTTAAAATGTATGATGTTTAGAAGTGTAAAATTTGCAAAACCAAAATTGCATTAAAAAAATGTTGAGGATTTTAATTATTTTTTTTTCGATTTTTAGAGAAAATGGAGTGATTCTGATGCCACAATTTCAAAATTTATACCAAAAACTATATATAAAAAAATAATATCTCAAAAATAAATTAAGATACAGCTTTCAAACGAATTGCATTCAAAAGTAAATTTTTTTTCTCTACACGACGGTGTAAAAATTTAAAATGTACGATGCTTAGAAGTGTAAAATTTGCAGTAGCGAAAACTGCAACACGGAAATTTCAAGGGAAAGTGTTGCCATTCGCAAAATGACGTATGCGTTACGCCCTGATACGTTTGGCCTTTATAATATAGATAATCTCAAATTTTTCTATATTTCCAATTCCAAATTTTTGCTTATAATTTGCAGAGTCCTTAATATAAAATAAAGTTCTTTTCCGAAAATAAGACAAACAGCATTGTACATAAAAATCTGTAATCAGAATTAAAAAACAATAAAAATTGTATGAATAATAAGCAGGTTTACTAAAACATCTTTCATTACGCATGCGTGAAAGCAATCAAAATATAATTTGTATAATGTGTTAGCGAAATTTATATCATAACTTTTGTGAAAATCTCAAAAATATAGTTTGAAAATTTTGAAAATTATCGTCGATAAAGTAAGCTCAAAATCTGTTGATCTCAAAATAAAGCAAACATATCAGTAACTGTATCCAAATACCATCTAGTACATGCAATATAATGTATGCTGTACTGTCACTAATCAATTGATATATGAATACAATCCCTCATCTTTTTGCTTTTCTTAAGAAACAGAAGATCTTGAACTTATTCAACCGACGATAATTTTTTGAATTTTTAAGCTCTGCTTTTGAGATTTTCACAAAAGTTGCTCGATACATTTAGCTAACACATTATGCAAATTCTATTTTTATTTCTTTCACGCATACGCAATGAAAAATTATTTAGTAAATCTGCACATTATTCATAATTTTTATTATTTTTTTATTCTGATTGCAGTGTTTTATATGTACATTATTTTTGTCTTTTTTTTTTTTTTTTTTTTTTTTTTTTGAAAAGAACTTTTTTATATTAAGAATTCTGCAAATTATAAGCAAAAAACAGAACAAAATGTTGCACTGCTTTTTTTTTTTTTTTTTTTTTTTTTTTTTTTTTTTTTTAATTTAATTTCTCTACGAGTATACATGCTATCGTCATAAAAAGGAACACAGTTATTACAGTAACCCATTTAATCATAATTTGCAGTTTGAACGCTTTCGCTACAATAGCTTTGACAGGGTTATCCAAAAGGTATTCGTTCTTTTTCATTTTGTTAACGGTCCTCTATGGGGTTTCGGAAAAACATCTTCAAAAAAATTACAGCCTGTACTAGTCTGTTTACAAACCTAAAGTTTCAAAATAATTCCTCGCGTATTTGTCTAGACATTTAACAAAACGACTGAAATCTCAAGGTGGTCACATTAACATGACTGACTGTGTATATGTAGTCTAAAAAGATGAAATCTAATACATCTTCATATATTTATATATCTATATATATTAAAAATCTGAAGCGAATTCCGTGCCCAGATCTATCATATATATAATAAAAAAAATGCGTACAATATTTTTAATCTATATTTTAATTAATAATAATAAATCCTTGGAATTTTTAAAACATGGAAGTGGAGAAAAAAATTAGCACAGGGAAAAAGCGATTCAAAGTTTTAATTTGTGTGAATAATTACTTCAGTGAACAAAATTTTTAATGTTTCGTGATATAATTGCTGTATGGATTTTTTTTTATTTTTTTAAACGAGGTGTCAAAGTACTCAGAACTAAATAGGCTTTCATTTAACAGCAGCAGCAACAACAACAACAACAACAATAATAACAATAATAATCGATTTTTTAAAATTTAATTTGAGATAAACTGTCCCTTTAATTGTATCATAAATGAACGACAATTTCATATATTCCTTTAGATTTATAAATCAAAAAAAAAAAAAAATGCTACTGATTAAATAAATAAATAAATAAATAAATAAATAAATAAATAAATAAACATTTTAAATCTAGAATTTAGACGCATGAAAAAAATTTTTCCTATATGAAACAATATTTATTGGTGGTTTATGGAAATATTTATAATTCATTATTACACAAAAAATAAGTCACTAAAATGCAACACGACATAAAATATAGATAGAACATGATATTTTTACTATAAAATGCTATGAAATTTGGATAAAAAATTGTCTATGAAATTTTGATAGAATTCAAATTCCCTGAAGATTAAGTGATTGACTATTTTTAAAAACTAAATTGCATTATTATCATTAAAAGTAAATTTACATATATTCTTGTGTATTTTTAACGATGTTAATTTACAAAATCTAATCTAAATTTACCGAATAACTTGTCTATTATTTAACAGAATCTCGATTTTTCTAATTTCTGTAATTTTACACAAGACTTGAGATAATAGGTTACAATACATTCTTTGTAATTTCACTGAAATCTTTTTATCAGTGTATAGTAAACGAATTAATATCTTGAAAATTTTATGAAGGGCGTACCACATCAAATTTTACAGTTTGAAGTATGAATTACATTGTTTTGATATGACAGTTTTGAATCATTTTAAGTAATTTTTTTTACATTATTATTGTTATTGTTATTCCGTTTCGCACTTGGAAAAGCAATAACGGGCATTGAAACTGAAAATTTTAACTCTACACATTATTTTTTTTTATTATTAACTATCTCATGTTACATCATTTGAAAATTGAAAATTCCTAGATGTTTTAAAATACATATGTGCATATTTATATACTATGAATATATATATATATATATATAACCATTAGATAATACTACAAATCAACATCAATTACTGTAAAAATTTGTTAATGCCAAACCATATCACACAGAAGAGCTGTCAAAATTAGAAATAAAATTGAAAATGTGGTATTTAGCTCGTTATCAAGGGCAATACTAAATAGCCACATTAATTGCGATTAATCTCTGAGTGGAAATCAGGATAGACCTAAAAATGATTTCCACATTGCCCGATTAATCGCAAATGAGAACTCATTTCAAAGAAAAATATCAAGAAAAATAACAAGAATAACACAATAGAATCATCAACATAGTATTTGCAATAGAAAAATCATTTCAAAGAAAAAATATTAGAAAAACAATTAAACAGTAATTAAAAATTTATAAAGATAACTTACAATTATCAATCGCAACCATTATTATATATATATATCTTAATGTAATGAATAATATTTAACGTCTCAAAATTCTGTATGCGCTTCTGAGTAATTCAAAATCAAATATTTTGTAAGAATACAAGTTTATCTTGTGTAAACATCTAAGTTTGTATGTTTATACATGTTTGCTTGTATGTTTAACATGTAAGTTTATGTCTTTGCATTTTTATACATGAAAGTTATTATCAATTTATTTAAATATTTTACGCACATTGGACAACGTTTCATAAGTTTGTAACATACTGTTATAAATAATCACTTCTAATAATTCTGATTGTTATTTTCTTTATTTTAAAAGAATACTCGATTTTTTCCCCTTTTAAATAAAGTCAATAATATTCTCTATAAATTTCAAAAGGACAAATCAGAAAATAATTTTCATGCTGTATTTTAAATCACTGATTATAGATATGATGTAAAAGAAAAAAAATGTAATAAAAAAAATTAATAAAATGACGTGCTTACATTAAAATAAAAAAAATGTAGAAAATATGTATATTTATTAATGCACTAAAAAGTAGAAAATTCTTGGGGGGGGGGGGGAATTATTCAATGCGCGGATTTTAAATAATATTGGTGTGAGCTCAATTATGGAAGGTAATGGCTGAATCCCTTCGCGATGGAAGCCTTTTATAGATTTTTTAATGTTTTGTCACCTGCTTTTAAAAACAGAAATTTGTGCGTTATCAAATCGAGAAAATGCTTCGATTAAATAAGGCAAATTTTACAGTAAAATTTTACTAGTGTGAAAAAACAAGGATTCTTAAGCCTTTTTTGTCGCACGTATGCGTGTCGCTCGTCCCCAAGGAGTTAAATGGGAATTTCGCCAAATCAGCCAGTTATTGCCAAGTTGGCTTCATGTATGGTAACTTATTTTTATCGCCAAAATTTGCGGTGTTGAGCTAACTCTATCATTAGTACATTTCAACATATACTCATTATTAATGTAACTGAAATTAAAATCTCTATAGGAAATCAGACTATAATTGAATAACCATAAAGTAAATTTGCCCCCCCCCCATTGTTCTCTCAGGGATTGGATTTTAAAAATTCAATGTCAAATTCATATATTACCCTCAGAAATAGCAATATAGTCCAAATTTGGAAGCTCTATATGTCAACTAAAAATGGATGAAAAAGTAGTAACAAGATTTGATTGCTTATACAAACATAATAAGTTTAAAATAAGCATGTAAAAAGAAAAGAAAAAATACTTTAGTAAATTTTGTCGAATTTGTTTATTTTAAAATTCTTTGTCCCTTTAAACAATTTTAAAAGGAGGTTAATTTTTAAAGGCATCTTAATTGCATTATACCTGTATGAGGCATTCCTTGATTACTTCCGTTTTCTCTTCCTCTTCTGTAAAAGAATAACAAATATGAGAATATGTCAAAATATTATGCCAAAATTATTTAAAAAAATTGAAGATACCGATAGTTAATATATTATTTATTAATTATACTTTATTTCATGCTGCTATACATTAAGTTACATTAATCGTCACCTCAGAATAATAAAGTTCTATCTGTGTTTTTGAAAAAAATGACTTATCGATATAGAAATGTTCCATTTGCGTCTATAAAGGCATTTCTGGATTAAAATAATGTCGTGATAATAATTGTAATGGCATATGTAAACTATGTATAACATCATTTTGATGCAAAAATGCCTTCATGATACAAATAGACCTTTTATATACCTATAAGTCATTTTGTTTTAAAAAACACAGATAGAACCATATTATTATCAGTTGACGTAATGTCTAAAAATATAATTCAGAAACGAAATAAAAATTTTCTCGTAAAATATTCATAGTCGCTAGAAAATGACTAACCGTAACCATCTATGAATCTATAAAACTACGCTGTTAAAATTTCTGTAAAAACATATAAAAAAACCCCACGAAACTCTCTTTAAATTCACACTAGTTCTTGGTTAAATGCATTCGACTGAAAATCTCGGTCATCATTTTACACACATTTCCTTTATCTTCATTCTCTAAAATATTTCTCTAAAACATAAACATTATGGTTGAAAAAAAAAAAGAAAGAATTAAATTAAAAAAAAAAATCTTTGCATTAAAAAAAATCCATTGTTTTTTTTTAATTTATTACTGAAAATTGTTAAAAATTAAATTTTATATAAATAATAATAATAATAGGTATTATGTATAGGTCTAAAATAATTTAAATAAACCGTTTACGAATTTTCTAAATAATATATTTGATGCGAAATCTTTGAAAAGCACAATAATTTTTTTCCCACTGAATCATAAAAGACATATTTTGTACAAAAATCAACAACTCTTGTAACTCAGTCTGTAAGGTGCTCGTCCAGTGTCCAGAGTTCTCAGGTTCAAATCCCAGGACGGCAAGGAGCAAATTTTGCAAAACTTATATGATGCAGCAGTTCAAATTCCTTGAAGCTTACAGAAGTTTGAATGATTTACTAATTTTTTGAATTAAATTATTACCATTAAAAATAAAATTACAGAGTCTTCTTTTCAACGATGTTAATTTCAAGAGTCTATGGTAAATTTACGGAATAACTTCTCTGCTATTTGAGCGAATCTCGGGTTTTCTCATCTCTGTAATTTTACTAAGATTTAAGATATAATGTATAATTCATAGATTTTCTCCGTAATTTTGCACAAACAGTTTTAACAGTGTAGATTTTGTTTGTAGTTTAATAGATGGGAGTGCATGCATGAATGTCGTGTAGCTTATAATGGTGGGACTAGTGTTGAAATTGCCCATTATACACTATATGGTCAAAGGTTACCGGCCACTTGCGATTTTAGCTATTTTGTTAAATATCTAGAAAAATACATGAGGAATTATCTTGAAACTCTTAGTGTGCAAACTTAATAGTACACGTCATCCATTTCAGTGAAGACTTCCAACCCTAAACTCCATAGGAGAGCGTCAGCAAATTGAAAAAGAACGAATATTTTTTGTAC
>OZ025290.1:340534692-340584692 GCA_964019185.1 Maratus speculifer | reverse complement strand
TTTTTATTCAAAGTGAAAATCTGTATCTGTTGCATGAATTTTTATTGTTTCGATAGCATAAAAAGATATTGGAATATAATTCTAATAGAAATTTTTTTGTAATTTTCCGGTTTTTTTTTTTTTTTTTCTAATAGTGCACAATCTGTTATATTTTTCATGGATATTTAAAAGAATGAACTTATTATCCCTTTTAGCTGCTCTTGTTTTTTGTTTTTTCTGTTATAAAAGCCTCAGACTTTTTGCCAAGCATTTTGATAGAAATCACACTCCAACATGGAAATTAATTATTATTATTATGATTATTATTATTTTAATTTTTTTAATGGAAACGATATATGTTCTGTAGTTAAGATAAAACAAAAATTCCAGTTGAATTGCTAGAACAAATCCTTAATACTGCCATCAAGATTAAAAACAAGTATTGAAAAGTTTGACCATGGATTTGAGTTTCAAATACGATTACACTCAAATTAAATGTTTTTAGACCAAGAGGAGGCAACACATACAATTATCTCACCGAGTTCACGGATGAAAATTTAGGATTACTTCGATTCGCTTGTTGTAGCGGTCAGCTAAATTATATCTTGGTGGAAAACACATAAAACTCCGATATTAGCGGCTGACTCATATGTTTACCATTATGTTTTTCTGCTCCCAATACCCCATGTTCCTTTGGGTGCACAATGATAAACCTACGAGTCAAACTCCAAAATCGGATTTTCATGTGTTTTCCGTCAAGATTTGACTTGGCAGACCGATTGTATTTTCATTTGGAAATCGAGATTTATAATACTTCACTAATGAACTCGATGAGGTGATTATCTATGCTACTGCCTCCCGATCTATTTATGATCTTGATCTTTAATATCTCTGGCTTTTAGTAAATGATAAATGTGATTTTTTTTCGACTTCTTTTTAAATATTATTAAAAAATTTATTTATAAATTCAGAATTAAAATGATCTATGTATTATAAATGGCAAACGTATCTGTGCTTAATGTTGACTTCATTCGAAAAACGCAACGGCATACGATAGCATTTCTCTTTTACTTTTTTTTAAAACTTATAAATTCAATTCACTTTCAATTTTTACACCGTTGAATAAAGAAAAAAACGTACTTTCAAATGCGATTTGTTTGAAAATTACATCGCTTCAACATAGCATTAGAATTTACTCATTTTTATTGTTTTTAAAATAATTGTTAACTAAGATTTTTTTTCAATTCCCTTTCATATCTATTTCTATCGTGTGCAGACGATAATGAGAGATAAACCAGTTTGTACTTAAAATAATATAAATGGTTCATCATTTCTTTCCAGATTATATTCTACAGCGAAATTAAAACAGCCATTAATCTAATAAGTAAAACAATAAAATAAAATAAATAATGATTGAACAAGTTACAACAACCATTTGGAAAATGATTTTTTCAAAGACTAAAATTGAAGGCTTATAAATAAATTCTATATTTAAATAATAATAATAATAACAATAAACATCATTCTTATGATGATGAAAAGTGGTTTACGTAATAACAGTGCCCTATATTATGTATTCCATGGATTGAACATTATTTTACTGGACCAATTATAAACAAATTTTAAATGAAATTTCAGTTTTACAATTTTCGGTACTGCAAAACTAAACTTCAAAACATCGCACCATTTTCAATTTTTACACCTTCGTATAGGGAAAAAAATTGCTTTTAAATGTAAATTTTTGAAAGCTGTATCTCAATTTGTTTTTAAGTTATTATTATTGTACATATATATACATATATATTTGTAGCTTTAATTTTTTTTTTCGTCATTGTGACAACAGAAGTATTCCAAATCTCCATATACATTCAGACATGTCTCAGAGATATCTATTCTCGACCAATAACAACAAACTTTTTCCAAATGCTAATTAAATAAAACTCAAACTTTAGTCAAGAAAAAGGAATTTAGAGCTTAAACCACTGAAATAAACATCAGCGCCAAAAAGTCTGATTGTAAATAAACGATCATCATCAATTTATTCGATTGTTAATTTCTGACGCGAGACCAATAGGGAAACACTGCTTTTAATGCATTTCAAAACGGCATTTGAACGCATTATTGATGTTTTTTCTATAAATGTAATTTTTAGTATTATTAATGTGCATTCTAAAAAAATATATTAATAAAAAAAAAACTCTTTGAGTTATCAATTAAAAAAAAAGAAGCAAATTTGTACGGAGTTTTTTCACCGCAATCTTTGAAATTATTTTTTGATAAGTTTTTTATTAATTTCAATTTTTTAAGGACACCCCAAACACAAAAATCTTCAGATTTTCTTGAAAAAAAAAAAAAAAAAAAAAAAATTATCGCATTAAAGTATTTCTGCTTTCCTGCTTAAAATGACGTTTAAATTATGTTTCTATCTTTATTGAAGACGTGAATATCAATTTCTTTCGTTTTGATTTGTTTTCAAAATTTTCATTTTGAGATTTCAAACAATGATCGTAGTGGAAACAACTTTTAGTTTTGAAAACGCATTTTTATTCATAATGAGGTTTTTTTTTTTTTTAAAATTCATTTCTCGTATTTAGATTGATATAAGTGAAGAACTGTTAAGTATAAGTGGTACAAATTTGAAACTTTTGAATCTTTTTCGATTGTGTTACTTTAATTTTGGTTCAGTAAATTAGAAAAAAAAATGAATTTTTGAAAAAAAATTGGTTGCCTGTAAAGTCGGTATACGGGCGAAAGTTTTACGTGACAACGACTTTGAGTTGTAAAATAATTTTAATGTGAATATTCATTCATATAGTAGGAAGAAGGATGAAATAATAGTAACAATTTAAAACATTTATTTATACAAAGAATTATATTTAAAACATTAATTTATACAAAGAATCTCGCACTGAATTTCATATTAACAAAATTTTATTTTTACCTTTACACATACATACGTATTTATATACAAATATACATACAATAACTTGCAATACACTGTGTTTGTTAAACACATTTTACTTCATGTTTATTGATGTCAAATGTTGAATTTTGTAAACAGCATATTAAAGAATTTTTCAATGAGCAGAATATAACTAAAGTAAAATGGCTTTCACTAATCACATATCATTAGTTTTCCATAATATACCACCGAATTACGAAATAAACTACACTTATTTTCTTTGTACTTTATACTAATAACTAATACATAACGTATTTCGTCTTAGTTTGATACTATCTAAAATTCCTATTAAGCACCGCCCCTTCCTTGCAGCGAATTCACATTCACGTTCAGAAAATGGTCCCACAAGTGACCGGAAAAAGTTAAGAGAAAAGTGAGCGCGTATCGTGAGCGGAGCGTAACGTAACGTAACGCAGTTTCTTGAAGTGTCTCCCGGCAAACCAATTTACAAGACGTTGTCACGTCAAAAAATATTTACTTTTGAAAATGTTATTTTGTTAAACAAATACATCTTTTTTTTAAGTAAAATAAAATAATTGTTATTTTAATTAATATTTTTAAAAATGATGAATCAAAATTAAATCTTATATCTTTCTATTTATTTAAATGAAAAAAAAAAAAAAAAAAGAAATATTTTGAGTTATAATGATTTTAAATTGCCCCACATTGTAAATATATTTAAAATTTTATTTAAAAAAAACGAAAAGTTTTATCAAGTGATTTTGTTTACGAATGATACGGTCAATCATCACAAAATATTTTAAAATTTCAATTCAATAAATAAAAGTTATTTTAAAGTGTGTTTCGAACCCCCTTAATTCCATCCACATGTTTTAACGATATACATAAGCATACTACATCAATAATTCGAAAAATACTTCATTCATCGCTTTTACTATGCATAGAGCAAGAAAGGATGTTGATATCAGAAATAATTTATATGATGGTTTTCATCTGTATCTGTAACTCATACTGTAAAAACAAAATACCCAAATTAGGTTGAAAGATTTTTGGGTACAGCATTGTTCCAATTTGGAAAGTTCAGTTTGTAGCACAAAATCGTTTTAAAAAAGTCTGATTTTTAATGACATTAAAACAATTAAAATATCTTAGATAGTATATACATTATACCTCAGAAATTTTGATTAATTTAATGTTAATAAAGATCTGCTCTGTTTTGAACCATTTTGGGTTATCTATTTTGGGAACAATACTCTACCATTTTGGAATCCTTACTGTACCATTTTAGGAACATTACTATACCCAGAAATCTTTCAACCCAATTTGGGTCTTCAATTTTTACAGTGCAGGGAACACGGATTTCCCCCCTAATATAAATAAATACAAAGCGAAATGCATACATTCTTTAAAACTTCTAAGATGTGTGGCAATACTATTTCAAATTGAAAAACTCTTCTTAACATTTTCTTCTCGAGATTACAAAGTTTTCAACGCCTAACAGAAAAATTATAGAATAAAGCTGTATACAAGCTGTTGATAAGTTATAATCAATGAATAACTTAATTTTATGCTGATTGGTTTAAAAACATAAAATTATCTGTTTTTGAATGACCATACAGCAATATTTAGTAATTTTAGTTATTTTTATAATAGAAGCATTTAAATGTCATTTTAACGGACAAATTCGTGGTGTCTTATAACCTGACCTTAACACAAGGGCGACCAGAAATTTCACTCAAGCTTTAAAAAAGTATTTTACACCAGAATTTTTAGTTAAAATTATTTTACTTAATGGTTTAATTTATATCTGCAAGCTTTATACTCCGTTTATTTTACAAAAAACTTTTTGACTCGAATCGGCATTTAATCATTTGGTCTGAGTCTAATTGAATCACGCTGGGTGTTAATGTCTGAGAAAAGAAGTGCCGGAGTATTATTATTGTATTAAGTATCATTAATATTGAACAGTTCTACCTACCGCAACCCCCTTCCACTCCGCCCACTATTTTCGTATTTCAACAACTATTAAAAATAAATAATAAAAATAAACAAATAAATTAATTAATTATTAATAAAAATAATAATAACTACAATAATAATAATAATAATAATAATAATAATAATAATAATAATAATAATAATAATAATAATAATAATAATAATAATAATAATAATAATAATAAATTAACAAAAACAGCAACTATTTGGAAAATGATTTTTTCAAATACTATAATTTAGGACTTATAAATAAATAAATAAATAAATAAATAAAATATATTTTTTGTAAACAATACATTCTTGTTTTATAGTTAAATAAAGGTAAAACATCTTGAAGAGATTATCATTTATACATTCATTTTCCTCCTAAAGGATTTATTATTATTTTTAAAAAATAAAATAAAGAGGTGGATTGCTGTCTGAATTCATTCAATTTCTTATATAGTTATACCTACTCTATATTATAAAGGGTAAACACATCTGTGCATAACGCATATGTCCTTTTGCGAATGGCAACATTTTCAGATTTTAAATGAAATTTCAGTTTTACAATTTAAGGTACTACAAATTTTTAAACTTCTAAACATCGCACATTTTCAATTTTTACACCGTCGTATTGAGAAAAAAAAAATGTACTCTTAAATGCAATTTGTTTGAAAGCTGGTATCTCAATTTGTTTTTGAGTTATTGATTTTTTGCAGTTTTTAATATTTTTATGTCATCATTCCAAATATGCAAACATCACAAGGATTCAGATATGTCTCAGACATATCTATTTTCGATCGAGCGCAACAACTATCTTTCAAATGATTAAAAAACTACTATTTTTTCAGCAAATAAAAAAAGAACATATTTTAAATGTATGCTTATATATATAATAAAATCTAAAAAATACATTATATGATAAATCTAATGAAAAAAAAAAAAAACCTTAAAACCCTTTATTGCGCATCTGACACATACTAAAAACATTATGATTTTTATTACGTGCAATGAATTTAGCCGGTATGATCGCTATCCTTAATCATGAACAATCCAAAGAATGGAATAACATTATTTTGTATAAGTCAAATGGATGCACCAGATAAAATTTGGAATTTTTTTCAACGGAAACAAAGAAATTTCGATCAGCCTTTTATGTATAATATTTTTATGATATTTAAAGGCAATATTTACTTTCGCTATTTATACTGAATACTTAAAAATATTAATATTTAAAAAGTTGTAGCGTGTTAAGCAGATAAAATTAATTATTTTAAGCTCATTTAGTTGCAAAATAACGCAATGCACTTAAAACCCACACACCCTAAAACATCAAATTTTATCTGAAAATTTGAAATTAATTTTTTTAATCATTTGGACAAGGGTTATTTCTGTCGATCGAGAAGAGAGATATCTGGAGCATATCTGAAATCTTGTGATATCCAAATTATATTCGTATTCTCACTGGTTTATGTTTAATGTCCAGAAATGGAAGACTTCTGTTGCCACGATGACAAAAAAAGTATTAAAACTGTAAAAAAAAAAAAAAAAAAAAAAAAAAAAAAAAAAATAATAATAATAATAATAATAATAATAATAATAACTCAAAAATAAATTAACATACAGATTTTAAACAAATTGCATTTGAAAGTACGTTTTTTTTCTCTGTACAACGGTGTAAAAATTGAAAATGTGCGATGTTTAGAAGTTTAAAAATTCGCAGAACCGTAAACTGTAAAAATGAAATTTTATTTAATTTTTTTTTTTTTTATGCTTGGTGCAGGAATAATAATAGTTAATCCATAGTGTACGTAATATATGACTTTGTAATTACTAATCCACGTTTTTTTCATCATGATATTTATTATTATAATTATTATTTTAAGTATAGAATTTATTTATAAGTCTAGAATTTTAGCCTTTGAAAATATCATTTTCCAAATGGTCGTTGTAATTTGTTAAATTACATTTTTCTTCTTTTTTTACTATTTTTTCCATTATTAAGCCAATATATAGTTTTCAAATATTTTTATATATATGCAAAAAAAAAAAAAAAAAAAAAAAAAAAAAAAAAAAGACAAAATCGAGCATGTAAAGGATTAAGAAAGGATATTACACAGGTACATAAAGAACGTGCTAGCATTGAACGGACATATGACTAAAATTTGTATAATGGAAGGATAAACTAATCTAATGGATATTAAATGCAATGATGATTTGATCTAAAGCATACGCTGCAAAGCAAAAATTAAATTCTTAGTTGAAAATGCTCTGTCTGAGCTCCGGTGCTTCCCGAATAATAATATTTTTTTACTAAAACAAAAGAAGTACCGGATATGAGCTTCGCATAATAAAAAAATAGTAAAAAGTAAAAATAATGAGAAATAATCAGAAAATAATCTTCAATAGTAAAATAATAGTAATAATAATAATAATAACAATAAGAAGAAGAAATGGAAATGGAAAAAAATAACTTTTAAATTCAAATTTTCAACTAAAATTTGATATTTTATGGTGTATGCTACATGTAATTTGCTTTTTAAACTATTCTAATGCAATATTTTGCAATTAAATGAGTATTAAATAATTAATTTTACTGCTTAACATTTTGCTTCATTTTTTAATTTTGATAATTTTAACACTAACATCTAGTGAAAAGTTACTTCTCTTATTATTTATGGCATTGAAACTTCTGTGTTTATTGTTTAAAAAAAAAATCCCAATGCTTTTTCTACCCTCTATCATTAAAACTTGGCATTATCATCAGCTGAAGGATCAATTAAAATTTCAAAATAATCACTTGTTACAACGTTACAACCGAGTTATGCCGTATAAGCAAAATTAAAGCTGTTTAGGCAGCATGTTTTCCCTGCAATACTCTCTCATCACAATCCATCCATAGCCATGCAGGTGTAACAAATGAATTGGGTATCACTTACCGCTAGTTCCTGTGTGTAGTGCGCCTCGGGGCTATAAGTTTAGGCAATTACGATCGTGCACCCTCCGGCAAAGTTATAAAAGTTGCCGACTGAAACCCCGCAATCATTGGCACTCCACGAGCCAATCGGGAAGGATGGAACGTTTCGGTATGTAAAGATGGCTCCTCCCACCGCGAGATGATGAAGGATTAAAGAGGCGGATGAAGCAAGTGACAGCTGGGAAGATGGAGAGAAGAGAGATCACGGATACATTCCAAATGGATAGTTTTTGTCAGTTAGGTTTGAGGATGATATCTTCATTCTAAAACGGATTTTGTCTAAGGAGATCAGGGATGCTGAAAATTGCAAAATCGATTACTCTTTTAAGAGGAGAAGTGTGATAATTAAAAATTGCCTTAAACTTTTCACTGATTAATTAGCATTTAGTGAAAAGTATCTGATCTAGTCTCTTATTATTTTTTGATTGAAACATCTGTGTTTATTTTTTAAAAATTTCAATGCTTTTTCTACTCTTTGTCATTAAAACTTGACATTATCATCAGCTAAAGACTCAGTTAAAATTAATCTCCTAAGAAAGCATTATTTGCTTTAAAGGGGATAAAATTAAGAATTATGAAAGTATGATATTGCTTAAAGGATTGCTCATGGATGTTGAAAACTGCAAAATCTATCCAAATTTAAAGAGCGTGTAATGAGGTTCCCTTTTTCACCACAACACCGTTATTAGTTCAAAAAGCTCCTCTTGTTATTTTCTAAAAATACTTCTAATTCGAAGGGATAATGATGTACTTCCAGTTAGGTATATGGACATTTTAAATTCGGAAGGTTTTACTTTATATTTAAATAATTTTTTAATTTTTTTTTTTTTTTTTTTTTTTTTTTACAATATTGAAAAAGGACACAGTAGATATTTTATGCAACATAAAATACGATTTTTTTAAATCTTTTAATTATTAAAAATATTGATGTTCATGACTTTTTTCCTGATTTCGTTTCAAATTTACATTGCTTTTAACACCCCGATATCAATTCTTTCTACTTTCATTAGATTGAAAGGTCATGGACGTTATATAGATATTTATATTTTTCGAATACAGTGTTCGTACAAGTCCTGGAAATTTTAAACCAAAATATCTCTCGGTACTAGTATTTTCTTATAGAGAATCGCTCCTTAAATATGGTGAAATTCCTCAGGAGGGGGGGGGGTAATCTAGATTTATATATATATATATATATATATATATATATATATATATATATAAAAATCTGATATTTCACATAGAAAATAACGAGACTCGTACGAACCAGGAAATATTTGCATGCTTTTAAATATCTTAAAAGTTCTCTAAAATGTTAACATAAACTATTTATAGTCCAAAAACCGACCGCACAAAACCCTAAGTCATCCAGCACAAGAAAAATTTCTTTATTTTATGGAAGAGTAGTAATAGGGGAATCTGATGATCCATGGCTGCCGGAAACGAAATGGTGCATAAGCCAAAAAATTATACCACTAGTGATTGACTCGTAGGATTAGCATTGTGTTTGCTATACAATCAAAAGTATGAAAACATGGAAAACTGGATGAACATAAGAAAAACATAATGCTAAACCTACGAATCAACCCCTAGTAATCAACCCCCTTTTTGGCTTATGCACCACTTCGCTCCCGGCAGATATGGATCATTAGATTCCTCTATACTCTTCCATAGAATAAAGAAAATTTTCTTGTGCTCGATGACTTAGGGTTTTGTGCGGTCGGCTCTTGAACTAATAGGGAGTTCGATTTCTTTATTTCCTCAACACATTTTCAATATCATTTTTCTATGTAAAAAAATAAATGAACTTGTCTTAAAGAAGATTGTAAAAGCGGTCCCTTTCACATAAAAGCTTCTTAATTCTCTATGATGTATTTTTAAATGGTCATTATGTCTAGTCAAGTCTATGTATCAACTAGGTACGCCGCAATTGTCAAGAGTTGTTTTTTAAACCTTTGTCGATAAAACTGATTATTTTTCACATTCACACTATGTTTTTATAAAATTAATACTAGCGCTGAAACAGAAAAAAAAAAGACATTTTTAAAGTCATTTTACTGGATTAAATTACATTGAAATAAAAAATTAAAATTTCAGATTCTATCTACTTTTCTCTCTTTCTCTTTTTCTTTTTTTATTTTCTTATTTGTATGTTATTTACAAAAATATAAACGTATAGGCATTTTCAAATTTTCTGCACTATAAGAGCCTTAGAAACATTTTTTTTGTTTTAATTGTAAACGTTTTTATGAATAATAATCTACTAAAGTAAAATAAAATATTCAATTTTTTTTTGTCCTTATAATTAATGCTATTAAAAGAAAGTAATATTTTTCAACAAATAATCGTCTTTTGTAAGAGAGACAAGTTCATTGATGCATGCCAAAACTGTGTTATTCGAATCCTGGCCTAGACACATTTTCACTCGAAAAATTTCTACTCTTATTATTTATTTACCCATAAATTAGTTGTGTTAAAAATAAACTGCTGATTTAGTGAAAGCCTTTCTTCTGCAAGAATTGCATTTCGCATCACTGTGTCGTATCATTCTGTCAAATATTCAATATTGTGAAATTCAAAATGTTGTATTAATTTAAAAGAATCAGTATTAATCCACAGCCATTCTCTAAAACCATGGTTCCGAACATTATGTGTCCATCCCATACAGAACAGTAAGGAGTATGGGGAGGGATATATTTGTTGTGAATCTCTTATTCTCTATCAACTCCTTTTTCTTTCTTTTCTTCTTTCTTTATTTTTCTTCTCCCCCCCCCCTCCACCTTTTTTTTTCAGTTTGTATTGTGGTGCAGTTTAAACATAAGATCAGTAGATGTGGATATTTTAAGATAAAGTGAAAAAAAAAAGTTATGTCTTTCAAAAAGGATTTTCGGAAAGGCAGATTAATTTAGAAAGGAATTTATCGTTTAAATTTTATTTAATAACCCTTTTCCGGAAAAAAAACAACCTTTATAGATGAAAAAACAATTACAATATTTTGTTAACCATTTAATTTATCAATATTTTTGAAAAAAAATATCCTTCATCCATAAATAAAGTACAATATTTTGTTAACCACTTAATTTATTAATATTTTTGAAAAAAAAAAAAAAAAAAAAAAAAAAAAAAAAAAAAAAACCTTTTAAATAATGTCATTTTTTTTCATGTCTTTTACAGAATATTTAATCTTCTATCACCAGTTTTTCAAAACAAAATTTTTTGGTTAATTGAATCAGAAATATGCTGGAATCAAATGATGAAAAATTCACAAAAAAAATTTACTGGTGAGAATAATAGATCATTATTGGAATATTGATGCTCGTACGTGGCACAAGAAAATCATGGTTGGCAAACTTAAAATATCTTCACTACAAGATGGGATTTTCTGATTGACAAGTTAGAAAGAAATTTATTATTTTTTTTTAATTATTTAGTAACGAAAAGAAAGCGCTCCATCATCGATAAACGAAGCTTAGATATTTTGTTATAACCTGTAATAAAAAAAAAAATTTTTTCCTTTTATTACATTCATAGGATTTTTAGATAGTAGACTATAGTAAATCTTCTTCTAAGGATCTAGTGAAATTTATTTTCCTTTTGAGCATTATTTTTGATACAGAAAAGCATGTTTTTTCTAAAGATATAATAATGGGGTATTTATAATTGTAAATTTACAATTATTGTAATTTAAGCATTATGATTTATTACAATTTAATTATTTAAGCACCGAAACAATTTGGAAGAAAATACAATTTTATGACCCTAAATCTCATTCATTAAAAAGTAAATCTGAGGTAAATTTAGAATGCTGAATTTTGAAGTACTTTTGTTATTTTCTAGAATCTTGATGCAAACTTTATGAGAAAAATTAGCGGAACAACTGACGTCACCTCATGAGTTTGTCACACACACCGGTCGAGAACCACTTAATTATTACTAATCGAATATAATATTTTCTTTCAAAAAGCTAAAATAGCCAGTTTAACTTATTAATAATTTTATCTAGAAATGAACTACAGAGGTTTCGAAGAATCTTATCATTTTTAAATGACTACACTCTCAGAAATAAAACTCTCATTTTTGACGATTCAGAAATCCTTGAGCCTTATTTCGTCGTTTTTGGCGATCATTTCGTATCAAAATCACGTGACTTTTAACGAAACGTGAACTCTCAAATATTTGACGAAAGTGCTTCCTGAATCATGGCTAGACTTTATGAATTTTAAGGAAAATGTCGCGGTAGCTGTTTATAGAAGAACCCACTATTGTACCTCCTCAAATCTTGCGATTTTAGCAAGGATATATTTCTTGTTTAAAACAGTACTTTTTAGCGTTTTTCAGAAAATAATGAAATCTAAGCAATTATTCTTCCTGCATTAGTTTTTTTTTTTTTTTTTTTTTAATTAAAGTTTTTAGGGATGTTTATTACTATTTTTATTCATTAATTTGTAAGTTGTATTTCGTTATGATTCAATTCGAAAAAAAAATTACTTCGTTCTACGAAACAGTTCAAAAATTAAATTTGATCAATAAAACTTCAAAATTCCAAGATCTATTTTATATACAATATATTCTTTTTTCTCTCTTCCCTCTATAAACAGTAAATTGTTAAAATCTTATCCACCTACTTAAAAGTAGCAAAATCTCTCCCAATAAGTACTTCATAATTCGTTATTTCTGAGCAACAAATTAACCAATCAATATTTTAATCATTCCTTCAGCAATAAATTTCCCCTAGATGTTATTTAATTAAGCCATATTATAATTATTCATTAACCATTAGAAAATCATAATAATAAATTTGTCTTACTATTTAAAACTTGCAAAATTTATAACAAAATCGATAAAATTACTATCACGTTATAAAAATTTAAACACACACTACAATCCACTATATGTCTTAATAATCAAACTTGCCTGAGCAACTTGTGGTGTGAACGTAGAACGTCGGACTGCCACACTGAACGTTGTGAATATTTTTCCAAAAATATTATCCAGACTGTCGACATAAGAAACCAGTACTTCGCTTTTAAATAACATTTCATTTTATTATAAAATTACAAGAAGCCATCAGCTGTTTTTTTACTTTGCCTTTAATTCTTAGGTTTGTGTCTAAAAAGTGGAATATTTACACAGACTATGTAAAGTAATTGAAGTTTATAATGCAATGTTTTTAAAAAATTTTGTAAGATTAATTTGTCCAGGGCTTTGCGAAGCGCGGGACAAAGGCGCGATCGCCCCGGGCACTGAAATTGAGGAGCGCCAAATTTATGCTACCATCGTAGTTTTTTCTTCTTTTTTTATTATGTATATATAAACATATTCGGATTTTTTTGTGAAAAGAAAACATACATTCTCAAAATAGCATTCTTCTTTCTTGGAATCCAAAAACGTTTATACTCTACTGTTACACACATTTTTTTCACATGTCTTTTCCCGATACTCTTTGCCAAAATATAAAAACAATGTTCTTATATATTATATAGTTGTTAAAATTATAACTTTTTAAAGTTTCAAAATAAATGCCAATCATACATTCAATAGATTTTTTTTCTTTTTTCTTCTTTTACACTTTTTAATTTTGTGTTATCTGTCACTGAGAGAAATGGCGAATTGGTGGGCGCGCAAAATTAAAACTTCGTAATTTTTTCTTAGTACACCGCTAAACTTGTCAAAGAAGTAAACTTTATGAATCATTTACCTTGATTGACCCTTTCGAATCCGGCGTCTCTTATATCGTCTTCTTTATTCGGCACCATTTTTTCAAAGAAGTTACTTTCATTTACACAATATCAAAAATGCTCTAATTAAACAAGTTTTATTTTATTTTCCTTTATTAACTGCAACCAAAACAAATTTTTCAAAGAAGAATGATGTCCAGTCAGATTGGACATACAAGTACAAAGGATTAAAAATAAAAATCGTTTAATATTGTAGTTTCTTGACCACATTTACTTCTTTTTTATTATTTTATTTATTTGTTTTTTATTTGCTTGTCAAGAGGTATATGTTTTTTACAGACCTATGCAGAAACGTCTGTGTGTTCAAATTATCTATTTTATTTATTTGAATGTAGTTTTTAATTCCTTATCGATGAGCATGTTTTACAGAATTTATAACTGTTTATCACTGGTTCTTCAAAACATAATTTTTTGTCTAATTTAATCGGGAAAAAAATCTCCTGAAGACAAAGTTTACACTAAAAGATAACAGGTCGGAATAGTCAAAAACGGTTAAATAAACCAGGTTGAATCAGTGAAACAGAGTGATCAGGGAAAAATATAGTAAAAAAAAGAGGAAAATACTAATATTTCTTGTTGGAAATACTTTCATTAATATGAATTACAGAAGACGGATTTCTCTTTAACAAAATACTGGTATTTAACAACTTTTTTGACTATGCTTTTCCCTGACTACTCGCCATGTAAACAGAGAAAATGCATGCCCGAGGAAATCTAGGGTTGCGCGAGAGAGTTAAATATTTTTTACTAATTAATATGTTTCTAAACAAAAATTTTTTTTGTGACAAAAAGATGTAAAAATGAATCCGTTTTATTATGATTCATTTTATCACAAGTGACCAGCAAAGCATGTAATTACTTCTAAACGAATTGCATTACTTCAGTTGTTAGGCTCAGATCATACTGATTTCCGGCTATCAGTATCGACTTAAACTACTCTTTTCGAAAACTATCTCGCAACGTTAGCCAATAAATCTAGCAGTTCACTTTTAAATACCGCTTCAATTTTCATCCCATTAAAAGATTACAAGAACTCATTACGTGCTTTATCACACTTCGAAGTTTTTTTCTTTCCCCCTTCTCTTTTTAACAGTTCCAATTCCCACCCTGCCTTTAATTCCCACCTTTGTGTCCGAAACGAGGCGATGGGATCCGTGGGACATTTTTACGGGCGTGGTCCGATTTAATTTGGCATCGGCGGATTTTCGGGAAAGGCCTGGCGGATCCGACTTAAGACCCCTGCGTGACGCTGACTTAAGCTTTTCTCCGGCAAGCACCTGCTTGGAGACCCGGCACCGAGTCACGATAGTTGATGGCCTAATGGGATGGGTAGAGGGGACCACAACCTAAATTCCATGTGAGCACAAAGATGAGATTCCCGTAAGATAAAATTGCGAAAAACTGATTTAAGATCAAACTTTTATATTATTAAGCATTTCTGAAAAGTTGTAGTTCTCGGAAGTTGGTGGTCTAATGCGATGATGAGATGGAGGCTAAAACCTAAATTCCACGTAAGCAGAAAGATGAGATTCTCGTTGAGAAAATCCCATAAAACTTCGAAAACTGATTTTTATGCGTGGAATATCAAACGTTTATATTACTGAGCATTTTCGGAAAGTTATGGTTCACCACAGTTGATGGCATACTGACATGACGAGATGGTAGCCAAAACCTGAATTCCATATGAACACTAAGATGAGATTCTTATACATGGAATCGCATAAAATTGCGAAAAGCTGATTTAAGATCAAACTTTTATATTATTGAGCATTCGTGAAAAGTTATGGTTCTCGAAAGTTGATGAGGTAATGGGATGATGAAATGCGGGCCAAAACCTAAATTCCACGTAAGCAGAAAGATGAGATTCTCATTTATGAAATCATATAAAATTGCGAAAAATAGATTTTTATACAATATAAAATTTTTATATTATTCAAAATTCTCGGAAAGTTATGGTCTCCATTGTAGGACTCCCCCTCCTTCCCAATTTTAACACTTTTCCAACGAAGATGAAAAGTGTTTATGATTTCGGTTTGTCCCACCATCTGTCCAAGCTCTACCTCTCATAAGTATACTGGATTAGCCTGAAATTTTTGTATGTACATTTATTATAGCACGATTGTCTTTGAAAATGAAGAATATAGTTTCTGTAATTTATACAGTGTATTGTGTACAAGGATAGTCAAAAATATTCTGTTACATTACGGTTAATGGCAAAAAAATTGTTTCAGCTACATTTTAATGACGCTACACAACTTTAAAATTATTGAAATTGATATGCTTTTGTGAGGTGTACTAAAATAAACATTATGTTGGATATAGATGTAAAGAGTTTATTATTCCTTTACAGAGTCACACAAAATAATTTCTTAATAATAGTATAGGGAGGAAAACCTGTTTGTAGCATATTTTAATTATATGAACATATTTTGAGTGCAATGAAACTGATATATAAGTTACTGAGATTTACTGCAGGTTACTTGCTGTCGAATATAAAGTGCAAAGATTTGTCGTTCATTTACAGGGACATACAAAAAATTACAGAAACAGTATTGCTTTCAAAGTACTATATATATAAACGATAATTTCGAAAGTGTATTTTCAGTTATGGTATACGTTTTTAAATTAATTTTTTCTTATTATGTCGTGTGTATAAATGCTGTTGATCCTATATAGGACTACAGAAAAGAATTAGAACGGATTTATGAATACATTATTTAAATGTGATTTTTAATTGAGTTATTCATTTTCAAATTGAACTACATTTCGTATACTTCAGAGTTGTTTGTAGAATATTGATAAAATCATATAGAGGGCTAATAAGAACTGAATACATGATTTACTGAGGATGATATCTTCTGGAAATGTGATTTCGGTAGTTTTAAGTGTGTTTTTGTCTGGATTCAATTTTAGCTTAATATGTGGTGTGTATAAAAAAACTAATAAACATACAGGGCTATGCAAAATTAATAAAGTTTGGTTTATAGGTAGAAATTGCTAAAAATCTAACCTATCTATAATAGAACCTCAAGCGAAAATATTTTAGTACCACGAAAAGAACATCATGATATCGAATTTGTTTGGACGGAAACTTGCTTAAAATTAAACTTCGTTACGATCCTTAGCAATTTTTTCTTGACAAGATTTACTATCTGCGTGTTACACGAATGTTGTAGAAAAAGGTCAATAAATTTTAAGAACTTACATGTTGCCTTATCAGTTCCTTACTAAAATAAAAATACCTTTCGTAAAATAAAGTAAGAGCAATTTCTATAATCGCATATAATATTACAATGAAGCTACATTAATATTTATCAATAAAAAAAATTCTACAATCACTGTAAAAAATTGATCACACTGAACCTATGAATACTAAAAAGGTAAATGTAATTATATCAAGTTTCATGTAATATAAACATTTAAAAAAAAATTGGATAAAATAGTTAAATGTAAAAAAGCAATTTTCTCAGACCCTCCTTCCCCCGGACACTGGAAAGATTGCAAAAATGTGGAAAATATTCACATTGTTAGATTTTTTTTTAATTAGCCTCTTTACGAATGTAATAGCTGAAATTCTTATGTATTAGAATTATAAAACTAACATTGAAATATTTTTTAAAATTTATCAGCATCTTCCAGTCGCGTATTGCTCTAACAGGTTGGCAAGAATCACATTTTTACGATAATCATTTATCTTACTTAGCTTGTCAATATTTAAGTGTAATAGCTGTTTACAAGTTCGGAGTACATACACGACTGAAAGATGTTGATGAATTTAAAGAATATTTCAACATTATCACATATTTTCTTGTTCTAATGCATAAGAATTTTAGCTATTACACTCTAAACAGGCTTATTAAAAAAATTTCGTAACAATATGTATTTTTCCACATTTTGGCTAACTTTACAGCTAATGCGCGACTGGAAGATATAAACTGATTTTATTTCTTTTCTCTCTCTCTCTCTCTCTCTTTTCTACGCAATTTTTAATCTGCCGAATTCGTAACTTTTCTCCGGTATTACGACTTGTCAATTTTTGCTTTTTTTCGGTCTAACCTTACTAATCAGTGAATCAATTGGATTTTTTTTCTCCTTTGCATAAAATATTCAATTTAATATTATATATTTATATCATAAATGTGAATGCATTTTATTAGAATATAAGAAATTTTACATGAAATCCAAACATTGATTTTTTTTTTTTTTTTTAAGCCTCCGATGCTATTTCTTTCAGACAAGCTAAAAATGTCGTGTCATCATCCCTGAATTTTCTACTGAACCGATTTTGATAACTATTTTTTTTAAATGAAAGCTATTTATTTGTAGTTGTGCCCATTTTAGCTATTTTTTAATTTATTTCCATTTTTATATTTTAATTTTTAATTTTAAATGCTTTTTTACGATATTTCTTCAAATGGTGGCAACTCAGTTTAGCTTTTCTCTCGATAATAAAAATTTATTTTCCATTATCAGAAGCTTGATCTCATCAGTGAACATGTCTTTGCATTTAAAAGAAAAAAGTTAATTGTTTTCGTGAAATTTAACCACAATAAAAGGATTGCGTATAATTATGCACTAAATGAGGTAAAAAAGATATATTTACTAAGAAATAATATTAATAATGTAAATAAAATAACAGAAAATAATTTATGATTAAAT
Organism: Maratus speculifer; assembly: GCA_964019185.1. Lineage (NCBI taxonomy): Eukaryota > Metazoa > Arthropoda > Arachnida > Araneae > Salticidae > Maratus > Maratus speculifer. The sequence continues at coordinate 340,566,436 of OZ025290.1, read as the reverse complement.
TAATGTCTAAAGCAAAATAAGAAAATTGTCAAATGAGGAAAATGATGTCATTCAGCAACCAGATAAATGGGATTTACAATGTTATTACGGACGCCTTTTTCATATTACTAATAACAGTAACTTTTAAAAAACATTTGAAGAGAAAAAGACGTCACTATTTAAAACATCGCATTTTTACTCATAACGATATTACATTTCAATATTTCTTTTCATTATGGACACTGAGATTGAGATTTTACTTTCGAATGACTTCAGTTAGTGAAAATAATGTCATAGTAAAAATGAAATTAGTTTTTTTTATTAGCCTCCGATGGTATTCCTTTCATACAAGCTAAAAAGTGTCGTAGTCCAGTCATTTAAGCTTAAATTAGGTAAGAATCTCGGAATTTGAGATACCCAGCTGTAAGTCTGTAAATACTTGTATATTGACACCCTAAAAGTTGTCTCAAAACCTACATATGGTAGGGTGTACGCAACTATTAAATTCCAAGGTCAAAGATTACAAAAATCGGTTTTTTGCGCTTTTTTTGTAAATATCTCATTTCCTATAGGTTTTTTGCTATTTGTATTTATTATCAATATTGTAGAATACAAAATTCTCTACAAATTTTGTTTGAAAACTTTTTTCATACGTCGAACCGTTTTCGAGATAGAGGGCGGAGAGCGCGTGGTCACAGCATCACTTCAGGTCAAACAGTGCCTCCGGTCGAAAACGCGCCATATATAGTTGATGAACTATTGATAAATCAATGATTATAAATATTTATCAACTTTTATTAACTATTATATTATATTTTATCTTTTTCTTTATGCATTGTATAGTAGATATAGTATAGTATAGTAGTAGACATTGTATAGTAGTATAGATGAAACAATGGTTGTACCAGTTACTCAAGAAAAATTCTTATCAAATCGAAATAAGAAAGATATGCTCATTAATACCTTAACTGAAAAATTACAAGCTGCAAATATTACTACTAAACAAGTCAGAGATGATGCGGATGTTCTTATTGTTGAAACTGCAATTGAAGAATCAAAGTCTGAAAAAACTGCAGTTATAATAGGACAAAATATTGATTTACTTGTCATTTTAATTGGGCGTACATTGTCTTACGAACAAGAAATTTTCTTTAAAAAAGTTGGGAAAGGAAATGTAAAAACGGAGATATACTCGACTAAAAGTTTTGAAAATTATCCTCATTCCAAAACACATTTTATTTCTGCATGCATTAAGTGGCTGTGACACAACTTCTACGCTTTTTAAAAAGGAAAAAAATCATTTTTAAAAGTTTTTGAGAAACTGACGAATTTGGATGAACTAGCTGCAGCATTTGAGGAAGAAAATAGTTCGGCCCAGAGATTATTAGAGAGTGGAACTCAAATCTTATTGGCAGTCTACAGTGCTCCGAAATCTGTGAAAAGTCTCGATCATCTTCGTTATATGCATTACGTCAAGTCTACAAAACTTAATAAACCTGTGCAGCTTTCAATTCTTCCACCAACAAGTGCAGCTTCTCATCAACATTTCAAACGTATATATTATCTAGTTCAAACTTGGTTAGGGCATGATTTGGAACCCCAGTATGGGGTTGGGCAATGCAAAACGATTTTCTGGAGCCTATCATGACAATTTTACCACCTGCTCCAGAAGATTTGCTAAATATAATTTTCTGCAACTGCAAGAGTGGTTGTAGTTCGCGATGCGGATGCAGGAAAGTGGGCTTCCAATGCTCTTTAGCTTGTGGCCAATGTAATGGGCAAGCTTGTCTCAATGCAGAACCATATCAGAGCGACATTAACGAAGATGAAACCTTTGACCCCGAAATCATGGAACAACTTGAGACAAATGTCGTTGAAGACGATAATGAAGACCAGTTTGAAATTTACCAGCAGCCGAAAGACGACGATGAAGAGGAAGAAGATGATTAAAAACATAAATTATAGTTTTTGTACCCTTTATTCCATTTTTTTACTTTTAGTAAAAATAAATGTATTGAATAGTATTTTTTAATAAAACGATTAATTCATAATTTTTTTTTCATCATGTAAGAAGTTATTAATATTATATTAATTAGGTTAAAATTCAAATATAATTCCTATATTTTCATTAACAATTCTGCAATTACAAGGACAGGTAAGTGTTGTTAAATAAATTAATACTGAATAAAAAGTGGATAGGTTAGGGAAAAAATGATGTATGGCGCGTTTTCGACCGGAGGCACCGTTTGACCTGAAGTGATGCTGAGACCGCGCGCTCTCCGCCCTCTATCTCGAAAACGGTTCGACGTATGAAAAAAGTTTTCAAACAAAATTTGTAGAGAATTTTGTATTCTACAATATTGATAATAAATACAAATAGCATAAAACCTATAGGAAATGAGATATTTACAAAAAAAGCGCAAAAAACCGATTTTTGTGACCTTTGACCTTGGAATTTAATAGTTGCGTACACCCTACCATATGTAGGTTTTGAGACAACTTTTAGGGTGTCAATATACAAGTATTTACAGACTTACAGCTTGGTATCTCGAATTCCGAGGTGAACTTACTATAATGACTGGACTATCGTGTCAAAAATTGTGGCCCACTTTTACTTACCTATCATACGCAGTATAGGGTAAGTCTTGCAATCGTTTTGAAAATCGAAAAATAATTGACGGATTTACACGTGTCAGACACTGGAAATTCCGAAAAACATATTTTTAGAAAAAAAAATTGCCGTCCGTCTGTCTGTCTATTGGTCTGTAAACGCTCTATCTCACGAACAAATGGAGATAGAGACTTAAAATTTTCTATGTACTTAGTATGTAAGAATAGGATGAAGCCTATTTAATATCAGTAACCTCGATTATCCGGAACTATCTTTTTCGGACTCTCGAAAAATTCGTTCTGATGAAATGTACATAAAAATTTTCGATTTTTTTTTTCACAAAAGGACGTAAAAGGCAATAAAATAACACAAATTTTGCATCAAGAACGAAGTTGGTCGGATTAATAGTTGCCGAGAAATTTGTAATCCTGTTTTCCACATTCTTCGATTTTGCATGACCCTGTATTTTCTTAAAATTTTAATTCAAAGATATGTTTTAATTGGAAATGAGACGCTTAATCTGACGCAGTAAACTGTTAGTTAATATGATTATTGTTTTTGGAGTTATAAGGATGTTTCTTTTACGCAATCCGGTACTACTTGTGTAGTTTGGTATTTTACATAATTTGTCGAAATGGGACAATTCATTAATGGAGCATTACTATGTATATTAAGAATATTTAAATATACGTTTAAATTTTGTCTTGGAATTGCAATGCATTTTATAAATAGTTTTCACATATTTTATTTTCACATATTATACAATGCATATCCATGATGGGTAAGTATTACGGTGGCTCCCAACGACTAGTTTCATAATCTGGCCGTTAAAACGAGACATTCATACAATTTTATTGTTAAAATGCATTTCCTTTTTCTCAGAGTCTATAAAAAAGCGTTTAAACTAAAGAAAAAATTTGTTTTTGATGAATCTAGTCAATGAAGAAGTAGCATGTCAAATTGTATCTCTTTATTATTCGCAATTCCAATGTCTCAGAGTGAAATTGCTAATCAATTGGGTATTTCACGTCGCTCTGTTTGCTATTATATTGATAAACACAAGAAAAATGAAGTTAGTTCATTGCATTCTAAACGGGGTCGCCCTTCTAAAAAGCCTGTATCGATTTTTTTTTTTTTTTTTTTTTTTTTTTTTTTTTTTTTTTTTTTTACATGTGCTGTAAAAATCTATTCGAACAACTACTATATAGCAAAGACTTTATGTAGAGATTCTATTGCTTCAAAACCAAATTTAATAATTAAATTGCCGAATAAAAATGTGTCCACGTTATAATAAGCTGCACAAAATAACTTACATAGATAATTTGGAAATAATATCGATAGAAGGTTTATAAATGTGTATATTTCGATGAAAATTTGCGTATTAAGATTGAAAAATGGCCTAAATACTTACAAGGAAGGTCTCCATACTGGGCATACTCAGAATTTTTTTTTTAAATACTGATTAAACTACTTATGTATGTAATAAAGAACCAATCAAAATTAGCGGCGGAATGACAGTAAATTGTCCGTAAAAAAATAAAATACTTTCGAATATTTGGCGTGAAAAGATGAAAGTGTCACGCGATTTGGCGAGCAGAACTTTTCCCCGCCAAAAACAGACGATTTTAATGCAACTGAAATGTGTGTAAATGGTATTTAATGAATTTAAACATAAACAATGAAAGAGTTTAATATATTATTTATTATATACATATATATTTATTGTATTGCATATAGATATTATTTATTGCTGTAGTTATTTAATTTACCTCTGTAAAAATATTTTCATATATAAAAAATTCTTATTCGGAATTTTTTTTTTCTTGCATTTAAGCGTATTCAAAAATAAAAGCCAGACGTTTCCATAGCAGCAAAATCGAATTGACAATGCTCAATTGGATTTTGAACTTGAAACAATTTTAAATAATATAAATTTGAATTTCGTTTTAAATCTCAAATTGTGATGATTAAATCTAAATATAAATACATATAAATATCGATATAACGAAATTAGACTTAAAACAAACTAAAACAGACAAAACCAGAGATAATTAATTTATCTAAATAAGTTTTGACATAAAAAAGTATTTTTTGGAATTGATTTTCTTCGCCAACAGATGATAAATTGCCAAATAACGAAATTATCATTATTTTTTTACGGACAAGGTACGAAAGTTCTGCCGAAATTTTTTTTTATAAATGTATATATTCTCATGAGAAGAACATTGTGTAATTTTTTTCAGATTTTTCGGCATATGCCCGTATGGAGACCTTCCTTGTTAGTCATGAATAATGAATAGAATAGTGTATTCTGGCCAAAAAATATGCAATAAAAATGTCATGTCAAACAAAGCAGCAATCAGTATCATTATAAGTTCTTAAATACAATTGTTTTTTTAAATTAAAAAAAAATTCCGATGGAATTCATTATTATTATAATTATATAATCTCTGAAATTTTTCATGACTGTAAAATAGTTTTTAACATAAATATAACCTGAAAAAATGCTTGCAAAGGAGGAAATTTTCATTAAAGAGTATGAAAAGCTTCTTTTGACCACATAAATCATTTTAAAAAATCATGAATAGTTTAACGTATTTATAAGATCATTAATCAGATTTCTAATTGTTTTTATTTAATTATTTCTAAAATAAAAAAAAAATACACAGAAAACTTTTTGAATAATTTTATTTTAAGAGAAAATGGAATAATATTAAGATCGTTTAAAAATCAATCAACAATAATTAACATGTAAAGAGAATAATATTTCAATAAACTGTTCAAAGTTCATCCTAAACTATAAATGACGCTATGTACTGATACTTTCAAATTTAGCGAATAATATTTGTGTTATATTGTTTTGAGCCCCACACGAAATTTGGATCTTGCGATCAAAAAGGGTAACAACTTAAATGTTGCAACGTAATTCACAGTTTTCCTCCGGCAAGCATATACTTGCAAGAAAAGTAGTTTTACAGTTAAAAAAAAGATCTACTAGGTTTCAATAGAGCGAAAGTAATTACAGCTTTCCTTCAAGAAGTATATGTTTGAAAGAAAGACAGTTTTACAGTTAAAACGGTGACTATTGAGTTATGCTAAAACTTGCTTGCACATTAGAAAGAAACTTGCACATTAGAAACCGTTTATAATGAAACAAAAAGAAGCACGATTTTTTTAATCTGTTTTTTTATGCGTGTCGAGGATAAAATCCAAGGGAGGTCATATGGAGATGTGGCGATTTCATTATTTTTATATTAAATTTAAAATATAGACTATTTTTCTGATTGAATCATATGTGATAAAACGCAAAAAACAGTAGAAAGTTGCAATATCTGTTAAAACCTTTTGTAATATGATATATGCCAAACGTCTCCAAAAACTGGTCTTTAGCCTGTTATCATATAAATATGAATTGAATTGTACACACACACAATATATATATATATATATATATATATATATATATATATATATATATATTCGTATCATTTCGGACAATGAGATAATCTTTAAACATCAATGAGACTATTTTGGATAGTGTACGATTAACATTATTAAAAATAATTTTTTTCTCAAAATGGAATTTAGATCCGAAAGAGTTTTAAAAAATATTCACAAATGACACTAACGTTCGTATTGACGGTCTGCCTGAATTAATGGTTAAGAACGAAAACCTCTATAGAACGTCCAAATCCTATTTACTAGTGATCTGACTTGACCAAATCGCGCCCTTAAGTCCAGCCAAGTTATTAGTAAGGGTAATTTTAAGTTTTTACCGAGTTTTTCGATTGATCAGCAGTTGATACAAATGAGAATACGAGGATAAAAACAGGGAGTTGAAAAACTAATTTATGTTTCAGTTCTACTTTTTGAAATTTGCTTGTAGAAACTTATTTTTGATTTTTTATTGCTTTTTAGGTTGATATGTTTTTAAAAGTGTCTTGTACAGCGAGTCCTGTTAAAGAATTCTTCGTTTAGCTTCCTTCATATTTTTATTATGTATTTTGGAAAAAATAATGGCAGATATAAACACATTTGTTCTAAAATATTTCCCTAGATTTCGCTGTTCTTTATGATGAACTAAACACTACTTTCTTCATTTGTTTTTAAAAATGATAAAAAAAAACTTTTTCGTGAAGATTTTGTTTGTGCCATTGAATATGCCCCCCCCCCCCTCTTTTTTTTAAAAATTAATGTCAGTTAATCTACCAGTGTCGGATGACACTTTTTGAGATTTTAATTTATGTCTATTTTATTTGTAATTTTAACTTTAAAAAATTATAAATAAAACAACAATTTTTTATTGTTTTAATGTATTTTTTAATGTAAAATAACTAGGTTGTTTCCTCCAGTAGTTAATATCCTTCCAGTAGTATGCCACATTTTTGATAAATGCTCCATTTCAAGTGAAAATCAGTTAGACACGTGCAATTAGACATATTTTTTTTTTAGTGTTGGAGAACAAGTTGTCATAATGTTTTCAGCCGCCTGCTGTAAAAAAAGCCCTTTTATCCTTTTTTTATTATTAATTTTTTTTTTTTTTTTTTTTTTTTTTTTTTTTTTTTTTTTTAAGTTATGGACAATCACACTATGTTAGAATAATCCACTTTCATCTTACTTATTTCAAATCATAGTTTTATATGAATTATTATTAATTACAGACCAAGCATGATGTTTGAAAAATTAATGTTTGAATTTTAGACTGATTTCTTTGATTGATCAAAGGGACTGGGGAAATGGCATTTAAAGAAACTACTTATTTATAATTTTGTTGCTATTTAATTTCAGTAGATTTCCTTTTTGCCTATTGTCGGACGTATATAAAGAGTTGTAGAAATAATTTTAGCTTAGTTTTAAAACTTAAAAGGAAAGGAAATACAGTAAAACTCCCGTAACGCTAGCAAATAAAAAATATAATGCTAAATTCATCTTTAAGAGATAAATTTAAAATTACATTAAGTGCAAATTACTTAAAAGATAACAAAAAATATTTTAAAAAATGTGTTAAATTATTTTAATTCTTAGTACTTTCAATTGTAAACATAGCCTTCATCAGAGAATATAAAAAGTATTGTTATTAACGTCTTATTTTTCAAATGATGAAAGCTGTGCTTACAGATGAATGTACTAAGAATTAAAGTAATTTAACATCTTTTTCAAACATTTTTGTCGTCTTTTAAGTATTTTGCACATAGTATAATTTTAAATCTACTCCGTAGCACTGACCTAATTTGATGAGCTGCTTGCTGAGTCACCCGATGTAAAAAAGAAAAAAAAAAATTACAAAAAGTGTCACTTAACACCTAAGATGACGTACACCTAAGTCACTTAAAATGAATTGCTATTAATATACAGTCGAACCTCGTTAACATGAACTTCAAGGGAAATCAAAAAGTTTGTTCATGTTAACAGTAATTCATGTTATCAGTATTATATCTTTGTATTCGTCGTTATAGAGGACTGTGAAAACAGTTTACGTTAAAAGTAATTCACGTTAAGAGTGTTCATGTTAACGAGAGTTGACTGTATATCAATCAATCTTTTAGTCCGCTTATTTATCTCTTTATAACTATATCTGTGTAGGTATTTTTCAATCGCAGTATTAAATCTTTCTATGTATCGTTTTATATAGTATTTATGAGAAAATTCAGAGAGGGACGTACAATCCAGGTCCATCCATTCCTTTCAGGTATATTGATCCCTGCGAGTGGAATGAAGAGTCCGCAACCTCTACCAGTGGGTGGAACACCTGCTCCTCGCGATCGGATTCATCCATCACTTAACGAAGTGGGATTTAGTCGGAGAAGGGGCAAATTTTCTGTTGCGGACCGGGGCTTTTCGTTCGCCACAGCACGACACGCTCTTCTTTACGGACTATTTTTGGGGAAAACATCGGGTGGGGCCGTATTCTAATGTACTTCAGCGATTCTTGTCTATAATCAGACGAAAGGATAAAGATACGAAATGGGTTGAGATTTTCGACCAGTGAGACATAAGGGACGTTTCTTTGCTCCGCTACATTCTAAGTGTGGTGAAATGTCAATACGAAATTTTTATTAGCTAGAGTAAAACACTCTCACTTATACATGATTGAAGAGAGTGATTTAAAATTGTGAATAGCTGAGAACGGCATATGAGTGGAAGGATCAATGTTTTGATATTTTATTCTCAAGAATTACAAGGGATGTAATGAAATTTTTTTACTCATAATGTTATGCTTAATCAAAATTTTAAGTGTTGGATTATAGGATCAAGTCTATTCGAGTAAAAAAGTATTTTCTTCTGCACAAATAAAACAAAAAACAATTGCAAATTAAACGAAAAGCGAAATGCTTGTTTGTTCTTCCTAAGATATGTTTTTCCAACAGTTTTTTCTTTTCTTTTCCTTTTTCCGTAATTCATGAAATCTGTCAACTCCGGTGTCTTTAACACAAATTTTATTCGGGCGGCACCAGTTTTTTATAAAGAAGTTATTTTGAATTACACAATATATAATATGCTTAATTAAATAAAGCATATTTCATTTTCCTTTATTACTGGTACCCAAAACAAATTTTTCAAGGAAAGACGATGTCCAGTCAGATTGTACATGGGATTGTAAAAAGTTCAAATGTCCCTCCCCCCATTTTTTCCCCTTTTGACATTACATTTCGCTATCGGAAAGGATCGCTTGCGACAACTTTAATTGTGAAATGAAAGATATTATTTGTCACGGAAATACTTCTTAAATCTGAAATACATTTATACTATATATATATATTTTTTTTTTTTTTTTTACAAAGATTTTTAAATATTAAAGTCACAAAAATGTGGGGGTGTAAGGGAATCAAGGATACATTTAGAGGCCGTTGAAGTTAACAACCTGATTTTTCTCTTGATACTATATTCCGGGAGCAAACCTGAGTAGTTTTAGTTTTATTTTAAAGACCTTGAAAAAGTATCATATGTACTAATTATGTTGTCAATATTCTTTTTCCTGAACTAATATGTAACTTACAACTATGAATTATGTATCGCTGGATAGGATTATTTTGCCCACATCTGGCATCCCATACTGAATTTAACTAGTATTTAGTGCACAATAATAAATGAGAAATTTCCCCAAAATCTGACATAGCATAGTAAATTTTCGTTATTTTTTAGAAATTTAATTGCCTTTAAAATTTCGTTCTTTGTTTGAAATTTCACTTAAATTAAAAATTAGAGATATGCAAAAATAGGGAGGGATAACAGAGAATTGGGAGGTGAAAGCAGATGGGGAAAGATAAGCTAAGTTCGAATTAGTCATATATGTTCACTGATTATACTGCAATCAAATTTTTTATATTAAAAATTTATATAATAATTATGCTCTGGGTGAATATTTAAAATAATTTCCTGTCATTTTAAAATGAAAAAGGTTAAACATACATCGATTTTAAAACTTTTCTCATACAATTTTGAAAATGCTTCATTAAAGAATATTAAGAGTGACTACACTAAGAAAAAAGGCACTAACAAAAAATCGATGTTTTCATTTTGTTATGGGGCTTTTTTGTTCCAAATATGACTACTCAATGTTTTCAATTCTGATATACCAGAAGCACTCATTTTCAAACAAAATTACTTTTTATTTGTTAAATGTAGTAAATTTCACCAGGATAGTTGAATTTATTCATATTATTTCACTTGTTTTGATTTTGAGCGAAACGCCACTTTCAGTATATAACATCAAATGTGGCAAACTACATTTGTATCGTGTTCACGATAAAACACTTAAAAATCTTCGTAATGTAACCGCAGAAAAATTTACATCGAATTTGTTCTTCGGGATTCGAAACCGAAGATGGCTGAATTCGCAAAAGAAAGACATTACAGGTGGAATTTTCGTCATCAGCAATATATAAATACAAACATCATGTATAATCATGAATAAACATTATGAATAAAGCGTCATGTGCCCATATTTTAATGTGTCCATGTTTTCAGAAATGAATATATACATGTTTCAAACTTGAGTAATTTATGATTCGGAGCCATTTCGACTATGCGACAAACTCAGATTTGAGTATTTTTTGCTCAGATTTTGCTGAATCATTTTTAGTGTTTAAATCTACTTTGATAGGTTTGTGGCTTTTGGTTAAAATTCACCGTTTAATAATAAATTAAATTTTTCATGCTGAATAGTATTTTAATGCATTATTTCCCATATTGACAGATGAAATAAATATTAATTAATCATGAATATTAATCACATATTCATTATTGAAACTTCTGTCATTTAGGATTAAATATTGCTGCAATAAGCTAGACTAGATTAAAACATAACAGAATGGCGAGTGGTCAGGGAAAAACACAGTGAAAAAAGGTGTTACATACCAGCATTTTGTTAAAGAGAAATTCGCTTCTTTAATCCCTTTATATTATTTGAAGTATTTTCTATAAGTAGAAACTGATAGATTCTCCTTTTTGACTGTGTTTTTCCCTGACTACTCGCCGCTCTGCATTAGTTATAGGACACAGACCTAAGATACCAAATCTGTTGTTGAAAAGATAAAACTGACTTTTGTAAACTTTTATATTTTACATAGATTTTTTTTAATGATGTTATAAAAAAAAAACCCTTTATTTCTCTTAAATCTGATTTTTTTTGAGGGGGGAAGGCAGGGGGGAGGCTAGTTATTAAACTAATTCAGATTTAATGGCACGGACTATTCTCATTTTAGAGAACACACAAAATTTTGGATCAATAATGCTTAAAAGACCAGAAAATGACTAATATTTTTGAAATTATTAAATTATTAAATCAAATGAAAACTGACAAATATGAATAAATCAATAACTATAGTACAATATATATATATATATATATATTTTTACCCAATAATGTAAAAGTTGCACAAATTAAACAAGCACAAATTAAAAAAACCACAAATTAAACAAGTAAGAAAAATCATGCGTTAAACATAGATTACGAAACACTTTCCAACACTTCCTGAAAACTTTAATAAAAATAAGTATTACTGTCCATAGCCAAATATGTATTCCAATACTTTTGAACATCCGTGTATCTGATCTGCCGGTTGATATATAGACTACGTAATGGGGAAATTTTGTGTACCAAGAAAACGCCTAACTGGTTGAAATTTTCCTTTCTGCAATTTATAGTAATATATGGGATCATATGTGAATACTTTTGTTCAGCCCTGTAGCTTACCAAGTACCTTTAATACACGAAAGTATTTTACTAAAATTTAGTTCAAGCAAAAATACCCTTTAAACTACTTATATCACATTTCCAGAAATTATCATCCAAAATCGACCATGTATCCTGTTCCTTGCGTGAACCTGTATATCATTTTATCTATATATTACAAACATTTCTTAGTAAACTGAATGAAGTTCAACATAAAAATGCATAATTCATTTAAAAACCACCTTTAAGTAAATTACACTCATATTCAGTAACCTTTCAGAGATCTTTTATGTAGCTCTGTATATCTAAATTGCGTAACTATTAGCATTAATGTGCACTATATAATATGTATACGTTTAGTAAACTTTAAAAGCGCATATCATAATTAAAAATGCATTTAATTCATTCAACAGTCACCTCCATAACATCAGTACTTCGGATAGAAAATAATATTTGAAATCTTTCGTGTAACCCTGGAAATGTTATGCACTTTGTATTATGAATAAAATAACTCATATGAAGCCTCAGCGACATATATCAATTTGATTATACATGAAATCATTTATCCTAATTAAAATATATCGCAAACAATTCCCCCTTTATTATTATGTAATAGAATTCTTTTGTGGGGCCCTGTAAATGAATAATAATAAGTCTTTTCACTGCATGCTTTACAAAATTAATATTTTAGAGCACTTCGTAGATGTATATAAATTTGAACATCTTTGACAGAGTGTGGCATCTTTAAAATTCATTTGAAACGATTTTTCCCCATAGGCCGTAATGTAATGGAAATTTTTTGACTGTCTCTGTAAATAAACATAGAGAGAAACATAGATAGAAACTTCATTTTCAATAGAGTTCGTGCTAGGGTAAACCTCAAAATAGTCCAAAAATTTTATGGCAATCTGAGTATATTTACGAGAGTTAGAATAGAAAGGGGATAGACGGCCATCCGGACAGTCTGGACAAACGGCACCTCCAACATATTTTTAAGTGCTTTCGTAATTATTTAAATACGTAGCACTTATAGTAGTTGTCTGGTCTACCGCACCGTCTGTTTGCCTACCGCGCATAACTTTGAAAATAGTAACCCAACTAAATGGTTTGAAATTTTAAATGTATAATTGTTGCATTATTTTGTCGAGTCATTTCTAATTTTATGACCACAGGATAGATAGTTTAATTACAGGGACAGTCAAAAGTATTCCTTTACATTACGCCAATGGGAGAAATACCTTCAAGTACATTTTTTAATGATGTTATATTTTTCGTACGTAATGAAATCGATATGCATCTATGAAGTGCCAGTAAAATATATATGCTGTTCAATATGCGGTGCAAAGAATATTTGTGCTCATTTACAAGGCCACATAAAAGTTTTCCATTACATAAAGGTCTAAGGAGAAACAATGTTTGAGGTTATTTTTAAATATATTGAATTCTATAACAATTTATTAAATTGATCTAAGTTGCTGAGGGCTACTACAAGTTGCATCCTATATAACAGACAGTACATAGTATTTACAAGGACACACAAAATATTTCAGATGCAATACTGTATCCGAAGTATTGTATATAAGTGATGATTGCAGGAAGTTCATTTTTAGTTTTGATATGAGCTTTTAACTAAATGTTTGCATATTACGTTATATGTATAAATGTTAAATTCACATGGTTGCAGAAAAGAATTTGTAAAGGATACTAAATATAAAATAACTTAAAAGTTATTATTATTATTATTATTATTATTATTATTATTATTATTATTATTATTATTATTATGATTTTTACCCTTAACTACATTTTTAACTCTAAAATATCTTTTGTACAATATAAATAAAACAATTTACAAGGCCACGCAAAGAATTAATAGAAAACCTTTTATGGATGATAATCTGGAAGAGTTATTTCAGTAGATTTAGGCGGTGTAAGTCTTAAATAAATTACAGTTAATAATTTAATAACGATTAATTAGTACTGTGTAAATAAAAATAATGGTATGTAAAATACAGGGTTGTAGAAGAATATTCAAGTATGATTCCATTTGCTGGTATAATTTGCTGAAAGTGAAATTTAAATCTGTCATGCGTTTTTAATGCATTGCAAGATACTTAAAAAGTGTTTGTGAATTACGTTTGTTTGTCCGTCTTTCCAAACTCGAACTTGCATTAATATAGTTGGATTGATCTGGAATTGTTACGTGTTATTGAAATTTGCTACGCCTTGCTCGGTACTGAAAATCTGTGCTTAAAGTTTATTTACAGACACGCTCAAAAGAATTCTATTACGTATGGTTCATGGGAAAATATGATAATTCTACAACTATGTAGCAAATATAGCCGTCGTCTGGTCCATCTATCGCTCCGCATATAATAGCGCAAAATCTAACAAGTTATATGATTTGAAATTAAATATATAAAATCGTTGCAAGCCATTTCAAATTTTTATGATAATCCAGTCACAACTTAATAAAAGTTTTTTCCAAGCTATCAAATCCTATCATTCGTAAATAATTCAGTCATATCCCATGATAGGTATTGATTCTAGGTTGACATAGAGATTATGTCTCATTTAAGAGATAACAACATTATTTCTGTAGTACTAAGTTTAATATATAAAATCGTTATGAATTTTCTACACTCTAAGAAATTTCACTGCTAAATTACGGTCAGTGACTGGCAAAAAGTGTGTCAGTCACTGACCGTAAAAATAATGTTGTGACCGTAAAGTTGCTATGACAAAAAAAAATACAAGTTTAACCGTAAACTGTTGTCCGTAAAATGTAAAGTCACTGGCCGCAAATTAACATTATGCTCATAACAGGTTTCAAAATTATTTTACGGTCATACTCTTAAATTAACATTATGCCAGCAATAAGTTTTTAAATTTTCTTACAGTCACGGGCCCGTAAATCAACATCATGCCCGTACCTTCCTGTATTTTTTTTTTTTCAGTCACTGGCTGCACGCTCATACTCATGCATTTTTGTATGAGCGTGCTGCAGCTCTTACACCAAGATCTGATTATTTTTAAAACTTCGTTACAGTAAGAACTTACCTCGCTTGAGAGGTTTGAAGTGTCATTTCCGACTTGTTCATTCTTATATATGTGTTATTTGAAAACATTTTGTGTTATTTCAGTTGCTATTTTATAAAGTTATGTATTATTCAAAGTGTTGTAAAAAGCAGTTATTTGAAGAGTTGACATTGAGGCTCCTGATCTGCAGATTAACTGGTTTTTTTTACATTTTTTTTTTTTTAAATATTTCTGTGATATGTTTATGTTTTTTATTGTAATTGTAGAGTCACAGAAGTATAAACATTCTAGTGAGAAACTAGACAAAACGGTTGAAAAATTTCAGACTAATGAAACTGTTTTCTGTTTTCAAAGGGTTCCGAAGAAAAAAAATCATATAAACTTATGGAAAAGTTGTTTTAGAATTTTTTTTTAATATAGAATGATTTTTTATATATATATTTAAAGTATCTATATATTTTTTTGTTAATTAATTATTTAGAGTACGTTCGGTGTTTTTTCTTTTAATGTATAAGTTTTTAATTTTATATTCCGAAATAAATACATAAAATATTTTTTCTCTACAAAAATTTCAGAAAAAATACATAAACAATGCCTTTTTCCAAGTTGGTTTTATCCGTGAATCTGAAATACAGTTTCAAAAAAGGGACTTGTTATTTGAAAAATCAAGGTTTTCAATCCTTGCTGCAAAGTACCACTGGAGTTTACTCCGCGTCGCGAGATTTAAAAAATAATAATAGCAAATAAAAAAAAAAGAGGATGGAATTTTATTTTAAAAAATTGCTGAAATTTACCGAGAATATTCTTTTTTGATGTCTGTGTTTTACAGAAATTTTTAACAGAGTTTTTTTTTTTTTTTTCATTTTTCAGAAATTCTTAAAAGTGATTAATACTTTTCTGGAAAATCGAATTAATTAAGTTAGACCTATGAAAATCGTTATTAATCACCTTATCTGGCCTATTGATGATTGTTAAGAGGAATACTACCACTACATTCGATTATGGCGTATAATCAAGAATCGGCCAACCCTACATTCTGTCTCTTATTAAAAAAAAAAAAAAAAAATCTTGCTGAGTTTATGGATTTATCAGCGTAGCAGATTTTATGTAATTATTACAGGCTTAGTTCTCAATGTATGCTACAGGAAGATAAATCTATTTCCCCGTGCTTTCGACAGGTTTGAGTCCACTTTATGTCTCTACAATTGACGTGTTACCATATCTGTAATTCTGCACACAAATCCGCATCAGTTCACTCTATTAAAAGTTATCCAGTTTCACTGTATCACCCCAGGAGGGGCGCAAAGCGAGGGCGTCACAGCTCGATGCTCACCACTCCCCTTTGACCGCACTTATGACTTTTCTATTTAATTAGTCAGCCACGTGCGACCACTGTCAAACGATTCGTGAAAAAAGTCATGGATCAGTTTTGACGCGCCATTGCGTCCATGAGCCCCTGCGGAATCGTCAGGAGGGTGGTCAATCCCCCACCTCACTCGTTATTGTTGAGGCCACGTGATAGACCTGTCGGCGGATATGTCAACATGAAGTGACATAAATGAAATATGACAATTTGCATTTTTCGGTATTAGCTGTGTCGACTTCGTTATGCGCCGTTTAGAATATCGACAAGTGGCAACGTGTGCTAAATTTAGCCGAACAAATGTCTTGATAAATAATAAACTCGCTGTAAAAGAAATGAATTTAAATGATATTACTTTTTTGTTGATGTATTATATTTAGAAATTTATGTTCTTTTTAGTAATGGATGAAGTATGCATTTAAGAATAAGCACACTGAGCATTTTTATTAACACTGTAATTCCCTAACTAAAGCTTTTAATTGATATATTTGTTACCAAACGTTAAATAACAAACGTTGGAAAAAAAAAAATACACGTATTTAGCAAAAGAAACTACATGTAACCCACAACCTTGTAGGTATGCATCAATGACATGAATGGACAAACAATTCTTCAGAAAAATGTGCATACGTTTAAGAAAAAAATATGTTATATGCATTCTGGATGCCGTTTTCCATTAAAGTATCCAAATTGTGGAAAAGTATTGGGCAACAATATATGAACTACACAAAGCATGGAAGACAACAGGACGTCTTGAAGAAAACCACTGACAGTCGAAAATTCCGTTCCCTAAATGTCAATTTTTTCGTCATTAACCGTTAAATAATCAATATCAAGGAGAAAAAACAAAGCCAGTAAGTAAAGTCCAAGGGCTACATGAACCCAAAATAAACGTTTTCTACATCTGCAATCAAGACAAACAGGGCCCATGTAATTTACTTCACTTAGGCTTGTTAATATTTGTATCATTTGGCCCCCTTCAGAAAAAGAAACAGATTAAACTGGGCTCAGCAGAATAGCGCTATACTATTCATTGTTTGGTCACTGTTTATTAGACAGATTGATTCTATACAATCGTTTATCTAAAGAAAAACAATAATTCGGAATCACGACAGCAATCTTATCGAAATATATGTATATACCAGAGGCGATATATCAGGACGAAATTGCTGTCGCCAGCTGTACAGATAATGTTTTTGGAGTTGTGACCACGTTATAGCGATAAAATGCTTCAATAATATAGACCGGGAGCGGCAGCACAGGCTATCACCTCATCGAGTTCACGGCTGAAATTGCAGAACTATTTTAATTATTCTATTAAAATTCTATTTAATTATTCTATTATTTATATTAAAACGTAATCGGTCTGCCAAGTCATATCTTGGCGGAAAACACCCGAAAACCTGATTTTAGCAGTTGACTCGTAGGTTTACCATTCTGTTTTCCTGCTCCTAGTCCTCCATGTTTTTATAACTTTGAGTGCAGGAAAATATAATGGTCAACTGTTAAAATCGGGTTTTCGAATATCTTTCCCCAAGATAGGACTTGTTAAACCGATTACATGTTAATATGCGAATAAAGGTTTAACTATAATTCTAGAATTTTAGCCGTGAACTCGATGGGGGAATTGTATGAGCTGTCGCCTCCTGGTCTAATATGTTCGTCCATTTCTTACAATCATGATTTCTGGTTCTATTATGGATAATAACGAGTGAGTTCATCACATAATCATATTTTTAATCGATACTTTAAAACATTGCTTCAAAGTGATATTTTAAGTTATGTAATTTTGAATTGCCTGTGAACATCAAAGTTACACGATTTTAATTCTATTGAACATGAAGTTTTCATTACGTTCGCGACCATCCCTTAAGACCAAAAAAAAAAAAAAAAAAAAAAAAAAGAAAGAAAATTTTTATTTTATGTTTAATATTTTCCTAACTTTCACATATATATATATATTAGAATGCAGGTAACTAATTAATTCTTCCTGTCCTTAATTTTATTGCAACACTAATCTACACTAGAAGCAGCTATTTTTTTATATACATATGCTTAACCATAAATTGATTTCATGCATTATAAAGTTTGCTTGTTCGCAGAGTAAAAGTTTATTACCATATCATCATATTTCTGGAAGTTTGCTAAACATCCAAATAGATTAAATGAAAATAATTCAAGAAATAAGTTAAGACTGCCAGTCACTCACTTTCCGCATTCCGATCCATAATGTAAAGTCTATGGGCGTTTGATGCATTCTTATATTCAAAATATCTCCCCAGGAAATTAATATTTTTAACTTCTTCTTTCGGTAATCTTTTCTTAAATAATGTCATTTTTTTCGTAGATTTCAAAACATTTCTAAAATATATGCATAATTTTATATCAATAGTTAAAATTTTATTTCCAGTTCGTCAATTTTTAACACATAAAATATTAAATTCACCATAGATTTTAGAAATATTTTAAAAACTACGAAAAAGTGGCATTCTTCAAGAAAAGAACACCAAAAGAAGAACTTAAACATATTAATCCTCTGAGGAGATATTTTAACTATAAGAATGCATTAAACGTCCGCAGATTCAATAACATTACGGTGGGGAATTGGAAGATAATAAAAATTATAAAACAGTTATCTAGGTTTTTAGAAATATAAACTACAAATCTTAAGTAAATTAACTTCCTGATTAAATTGAAGTTATTCACTAAATTCAAGCAATAATGATTCAATATTTTTTTACTCTGATGCAGGCCATGACTACCGAATAGGCACAAGAAGCACGTGCTTCCCTTAGAAAATTTTAAAGGAGCCCGAAATTTAGAAAACGGGGGAACCCCAAATTTTTTATTGAATTAATTGTAATGTTAGATTATGTTTATTTTACACACTGAATATGAATACTTTTTAAATTGGTTTTTATTGCACTCTTTAAAATATTATTAATTTAAACTATTGCCAAAATTGGAAGATTAAATATTTGTATTTGCTGATTG
Source organism: Maratus speculifer (assembly GCA_964019185.1). Classification (NCBI taxonomy): domain Eukaryota; kingdom Metazoa; phylum Arthropoda; class Arachnida; order Araneae; family Salticidae; genus Maratus; species Maratus speculifer. The sequence goes on along the minus strand of OZ025290.1, from coordinate 340,547,275 downwards.
GTATTGAATTTGTTGATTGGTATTAATATTTCAGCATGTTAAATTCAAATTTTTTATCCAAGTTTTACATTTTTACGCTAATACAATTCAAAATCATTTTTCCCTATTTTTATTTATTTATCCAATTCCGCATGTTTTGCGCATATATATATATAGGGGAATATTAAAAAAAAGTTCTTTAATGAAATACGTGTAAACTGAACTGAGCCACACTTCGCAATAATATATGCAGCACGGTGAGTTTTCAGGAATGTCGATCTTAGAAAACATTTCTCGAATGAAAGGAGGCCCTGAAATGACTGTTCTTCCTATATCTTCATAGGTTAATCGGGTCCTGTCTGATGCCAAAAAATCCTTTTATGAAGCATCTCATGCCATATCGTATGCTTCTAAATTAGTTTCGTGAAGTGAATGAGGATCCATATAGTGAATATTTCTGGCCTATCAAATTAAAATAATCATGAAAGAAATTCAGTCAAATATTCAGTTAGTGCATAAAGATATTTACAATTACTAGCAACATGCATGCAAAACTTGCGCGTCTATCGTTTTCCATTATTTATTATTTTTATTATTACGTTTGTTAGGAACACAAGAGTCTTTGCTTTGGCCAATGATTCATGACTCGTTTGCATTCCTAAAAGTATATTATTTTGGTAAACATAAGTATTGGATCTGAAAAATATTCAAGTTTTTTATATTTATTTTCTAAAGCAGCAGCAGTTATCCAGGTTCAAGAATTCGCACTAAAAATATATGGATAAAGACACCTATACGAGTCAAGTATGCCTTTAAAAATTCAGCCATTCTGAAAAATAAATTTATTACGCTTTAATATATTTTCAAGATTTTTTTTTTTTCATTGACCGTCTCAAATTCCAAGTCATAGTCACACCATGGACGGCTTTCGAAAGGGCCTTAGAGATACACCAATCTCCATAAAACATTTATGAGTAAATATTGTCATACTAAGTACCTATATCTTTTTCGATCAGAGTTTTATAATATGGGTAACACGTAACCGAACTCTATTGTCATCTGTTATGACAGAAAAGAACCACTTTGAAGTACTTCACCATCAATGGGATGATCATAAAGAGAAAAGCAACTAACATTTTTTTCCTGAATAAAAAAGATAAAGTATAAATTTTCTACATCATACTGTTAAAGCCATAAAACCTGGTTAAAAAGTCGCCGGGCTTTCATATAACCCTCCAAAAAATCCCTAAAGGTTTGAATACAATGCTTCGCCACCAATACCTCTCAGCACTTCATGAAAACACTCTATATACAGTATAGCCCAGTATTGTACCGCATTTTTTTTTTAACCGAAGTATGAGTTATGGTTTTGACGGGGATGCTGGTTTCGCTTGTTTGCCACGTACTTCGTCATCCGTGGAGCGTAACTTCGCGGTGGCAGAAGTTGGGGCACCCTGCCTATAGAATATTACGGGCTCGATTGTTTGCCAGAAACAGGGTTTCATATAGGAAGGGTCCTAAAACCTCACCTGATGTGGATTTTTCGAATAGAAAAGACCAATTATGATCCTGACATTTTGGGTGATGAGCGGTGATTTTGTGGTGGAGAACAAGGGCTTTTATTTATATTTATGGTTTTTGTGTCAAGACGATTAGGACAGATATAGATATTACTTTCACATTCACTACAAAGCATCTGAGCCCGAAAAAAATTGTCTAAAGTCCCAAATCCATCAGTTCTTTGAGGTTATCTCTCAAACAAAAATTAGAAGTTAGAAAAAATTTTCGAGTATATTCGAAAAATTTCAACAATTTTGTAAATATGTTCATGGAATTTGGATTAACTTAAATTTTCTTTTCCATTTCATGTTATAATACTTTAAATATTTCTTTAAGTTAAATACTTTTTTGAAAAACAAATCTCATAAAATATTTTTTGCACAACAGATCTAATTTAAGCTGTTTTTGGAGAACAGTTAGGTATAAGCTATCTGTTACTTAGATATCTCAATATCGCAATTTGAAATTAATGCTTTCAAAAATATTTGATTTATTTTGGAGCTTTTGTCTGAAATGGGACAAAGACAGCGACCTAGTCGTCCGTGTGCTAATCAGCCCCTGCAAAATATATAATGATATGTTATGAAAAAGAAAAATACAATATTAAACATTAATAAACATCTTTAAAAATACTTAATTGAATTGCTGCAAAATAGTAGGTATTGGAAACATTAATAAACATGAGCCGACTTACTAATAATCCAGACAATCCAGACAAATAAAATTGCACCCAATAATAAAAAAAAAAAAAAAAAAAAAAAAAAAAAAAAGGTTAGAAATTTAAATATTTAAAAATTTTATCAGCATAAATTTGTTAAAAATACATGAAATATGCATAAAGAAATAAATTCGAGGCATTGTGTATGTAGTATAGTGTTTCATTTTAGGTTTGTTTCTAATTATGAAAATACGTAGAGCCTATAGCCATCGTTCAGTTCGTCCGTCCATCTGTCCGTCTGTCCGCATACATCAAAACAAAAACTACCCAATCGAATCGCTTGAAATTTAAAATATGTAATTGTTGCATGATTTTGTAGAGTCATTTCAAATGTTATGAAAATCGGATGAATAGTTTGATTACAGGGAAAATCAAAATTATTCTGTTACATTACGGTCAATGGGAAAAAATTGTTTCAAGTTCATTTTAATGATGTGACAGCCTTTCAAACGGAATAAAATTGATATGAATTTTACAGAAGCTATTTTATTGCTTTTAAAATATACATTATGTGCAATATGTGGTGCGAAAATGTTTTTTATTCATTTACAAAGTTACACAAAAGTATTACATTACATAATGATACATAAGAAATCATTATTTTCGTATTTCAATCATGTTCAATTATTTCATATATAATGAAATTGATATATGTTATTGAGGTTTATTATAAATTACTTCCTGTATAATAGAAAGTGCTGAAAGTATTTACAGGGACTCACAAAAGATTTCCGATTACTATACTGTACCAGAAATACTGATGTTACATATTTTTACTGGAACTATATTTTTAGTTGTGATATTAGTTTTTTAAGTTTAAGTACATTTTTGCATATTACGTTGTGTGTATAAATGCTGTAGATCATGTACAGGGTAACACAACAGAATCTGTAAGAATTGCAAAATATGAATGAAAATAGCTTAAAAGTGGTTTTCGACTAAGCTACGCATTTTTACGATATCCAATGATAGATAATGATTCTTGGTTTGCCATATTGATCACGTTCGATTTAAGATGAGATCCTGTTATTTTTGTATTACTGAATTGAAGATACATAATCATATCAAATTTTATAATCATCATTTGTGTATAAGAGTTTAATACCTAATGCATCAAGCTCTGAATATTTATGAAATTAGTTATAGTATGAACACATTTCATTTGACACGTTTGACGTACAATTGTATCCTATACGTATCCTGACGTATCCTGACGTACATATTGTATACTATACTTGTTTTAATTATCAACAAATTATTTAGATTCTAGTGCATGTTATCTCCCTCCTGTGAATAAAAGTCTGTTGCTTTGCCTATTAATAACTTGACTGAATATAATGAAATCGGTTATATTGTCCTTAGTTTTCTGTTTTTCCCCACAACTTCAACAGTTTAATTTAATTTACATTGTTGCACATTCATGTGAAGTCACGTGATTATTCATTGATTAATTATAATACGAACAGCTATATAATGAACTTTCGTTAATGCCATTTATGTGTCATTCATTACTTTTATATGTGCAGCAAAACTTGAATTATACAAGCGAGCGATTTAAAATTTCCAACAAATCGCGAAAATTTCTGGTGTTTTAGAAGGAACGCTAAAAGCCTTAAAAATCTCATATAACAAAGTTTTCTAACAAAGTTCTATCATAAAATGATGCACGCTAGAAAGATTTATAAATCTGTAAAATGTGATCAGTGTATCGACATCAAAACAATTCATCGAGTAAAAAATTAAAATGTATTTATCTCAGAGATCTGTCAAAATCCGCATCTAAAACGGTACTATATTATTTAAATATTTGATAGCTCCTTCTTAAAAATATTATTGCTTCTTCCTTCCTGAATTTTGATTCCCCCCCCCCTATTTTTTTAAAATCTTTATTATGTGTTTTTATGTGATTAAACTATTTGAAAGTTGCAAATCGACCAGTTCGTTAGCTTTCATTAGTATAATAAATTCAAATTTCAACAATGTATTTCTTTTTCTTTTTAAAAATCGAATTTTTTATGCAGCAAAAAATTGCGGATCGATTTTTATAACAAACAGCGTTTAAAGGTATGCCTAAAGCACAACTTTAAAATTATGTCTTCTAAATGCAAGTGAGGTGTATTTTTAAAAAACTGACGGCGTTCCAAAGCATCTTAGCATAAAAATCGTTTGCGGTTTTGGAGAATAGTTTTAAAGCGAGATTTTAAATCACCCAATTATCAAATAATAATTAATATCGAAAGTTTTAATTCTACAGTGAAGAAATTTACATATCTGAAATCAGCGAAAACTTCTACATCTGAATGCATAAAAATATTACAAATTTAATATTTTAAAATTTTATGTTCGTTCGAAAATGCCCACTAATGAAAGGCGTCACTTTGTCTGCAATGAGCACCTGCATTTACTGCAGAAATTTCAAACTTTCTTTCCCAGGAAAAAAAAATTATAAGTCGATTTTTGGTAGACTTTTTGACTTCCTGAAACCGCAGCGGAATAATTTTCAGAATTTCTGAAAGGGAAATGTTTTCTGCTACATGTGTACAAATGGTCGAGTTCGTTATTTAGATATAATGTTTTTCATTCAGCGTTGATGTCAGTATTTATCAATATTTGTGTATTGCAGAAGATATTTTTTAGAAAGTTGCTAATTATTTCGTTCCTTAATTCTTAGGAATATTTCAGAAAATTTTAATTTATTTTAAATTTTATTTTATATAAATAAAATACAATTAAAAAAACTTTACATCTTCTTTATTTTTAAACATTTTCATTTGTATTCTTACAATGTACATCACTAAATTATTAAAGCACAACGATTAGAAATGATATTTGATGCATAAACAGAATTCAGTATTTATGTATATAACAATATTTTTAAAAACATATTGTCAAATAAAAAATATGATTATGCTCACATTTGTCGCTTCTTAATGTGTACGTCTCCTAAAAGTTTTAGAAAAACTTCAAATTATTAAGGAATTTCAATTTAATGTCTGTTTTATCAAAAACAGAATATGATAGATGTAACAGAAAAAAGTATTTCCAGAATATATTTTTATAAAAAAGAATGTGAGGGGAAAGTAATAATATTTCAAGATAGTTAAAAAATTGGTGTATTTCGAATACAAACTTAAGTTTTTTAATTGAAAAAAAAAAAAAAAAAACACGACGTTAATCTATTTTAATCTATCTATATTCTTTCCGACGTTAATCCATATTAAAATCTGCTAAATTAATTGAGCAATTTGTGAGAGCTCATGAATTTTAGAATTAAATTTGATAGTGCAATTTTTTCAAAATATCTCTTGAAAAAAAAAACACATTTTTACTAATTGATTTTTATTTTTGCATTCAATCTAGGAGTAAATTTTATTTTAGATATGCCTATTAATAAAATATCATATTTCCAAAGATTCATATAGTTTAAGCATATATTTAGATGTACATTTCGTATACAATTTTCAATTTATTTGAACCATTTATAGCATATTATTATTGCACGCTACTCTAAAAATTCATTCTTTCATATTAAAAATGTATGTTATGATAACATAACAATAAGCAATTGTTCGTGTGAACAAAGTCTCTTTAAGAAGTTAATACATTGTTGGACAACATGTACTTATGTGATGTTATTTTTAAAAATTTATGTTTCATATACAATCACTCATTGTTGCAATACTTCTTTCTCATTGTTAACAAACAAACAATCAATCTAAAATAAAACAGTTTGAAAGCCATTTTTGCATCATTGAATCAAACTTTGTTTTCTAAAAATAGCAATCTATTCTACAAGAAAATTTCTAATTTTCCCTTTTTAATAAAGTAACATAATAAATATACACTATCTACCAAAAAGTATTTGTACACTTTCAGTTTTTGACATTTTGTCAAATATTTAAAAATATACTGGTCGGATTCTTCTGGAACTTCAGAAATATAAAGATTATATTTCACTTTATATTTATTTACATTCATTTGTTAAGCGGGTAATTAGGGGGCCGGCAAAAAAACAAAGAATAATAGAAATATTTGGGATCGCCCTGTACATGAAAATACACGAAACGACTTATCGCTTTAGAATACAAATATATGAATACAGTAGAATATGTACACTAATTTTTGTGAGAATAGCATGTATATTTATGGCGATAGAGCGATTTTTTTTGAAAAATTAAAAAAATTCTGGTATGTTTTTTGTTTATATCATGCTGGGTTTTTGACCAAATTTAACGCAAATTTCAGAAAAATTGGCAAAATGCAGTAGAAAAAATGTAGCGCAATTGGAATATAAATATATTAAATATTTTATGAAATATGAGTAGTTGTATAAAATAATTTTTATCTGCGCATGCGCGAACTAGAAAAACATTTTTTTTACATCATTTAATAGTCAATTCTATGGAGTGACTTATAAAAAAAATCCAATCAAATATCGTGAAAATTCAAAAAGATATCACTATTTTAGTGAGATGTTTTTACTCTGCTCTCTAAAAACGGCTGAATCTTAAGGGATTCTCCACAAATTGACATTTTTTAATAACTGACTTTAAAAAAAAAAAACTAGTATTGAATTAATACGATATCTAATACAATATTGCTGCTAATAAGTACTTGACAATTGTGATAGAAAAGAAAAAGAGCTTTATTCGCATTCAGGGCCAAAACTAAGAGAGGGGGGGGGGAGAAGGGCATGTGCTCCGGGCGCTAGGATGAAAGTGTTCCAAATGTATCTTTCGTTTGGCGATTTTTTTCCATGTCTATGTTTAGCATGATATTGTCAAAATCGTCCCATTCAAAGCATTTCTCCTATACCAAAGCATAGAAGAATCTAATGATGATGGCATAAAGATCCCGCATAAAGCAGATTTTTTTTTTCGTTTTGATTCGGTTTCACGATTTTAAGGTATCATTTTTTTTAAACAAAGCAGACTACTGTAATCAATATTACATATTTTAAGTTTTAAAATAAGTCGGCTATTAATAAATTAGAAAATTTTTCTTTGCAAATACTTTTGCAGATGCTTTGCAAAGAAGAAAAAGGAGGGGGGGGGGGAGTTCACCAAAATTCATTGAAATATAAATATATTAAATATTTTCTAAAATGTTCTATGTCATGCAATATTTTCAACCAAATATAAAGCCACATTCAGAAAAATTCGCAAAATGTAGTAGAAAGAATAAGGTGCTATTGAAATATAAATATATTAAAAGTTTTCTAAAATATGAGTATTTGTATGAAATATTTTTTAATCAGCGTATGCGTGAACGATAAAATTTATCATTTTACATAATTTAATATGTAAGCGGTAACTCTATGGAGCTACCCATAAAAAAACCGATCGAATTTCGTGGAAATTCAGAAAGTTATTGTGGATAGGAGTGAACTGATTTTCAATTGGTCTCTGAAAGCAGTTGAATAACGTCAGATTTTACGCAAATTGCCAAATCTCCATTTACGTTTTTTACTGGTGATTTACTTCTTCAGGTTTAAATATTCTATAAATTATACTTGGATTTTCTTCTTAATAAATTTTATTATATACGTAGGATAATAGTATGACTGGGACGTATGAACAAATATTGAGTTGAAATTATTTATATATATACAAAATATAAATTTATTTTATCTTGGAAATTTTTGATCGTCGTACTTAAAACCGGAAAAGATTATCCTATATATATATATATCTGTGTGCCTATCTTGAAAATGCGTTCGCGTGCGTTTTCAGACAATAACTGAATTCTTCAAAAATACTTAAGACACACACGACAAGCAAAAAACATAAACATTCTCTCAAAAAAATTCTATTTCCTCCTTTTTTCTTCGGTAAAAAAATTGATTCCAACTTTTTTTACCCTAAATTTTTACCTCATCTCGCAAGATGAAATATGTAAAAGAAAAGTAAATAAAAAACTATACTATAGCAACGGGTCACGTTTGATAAATAAAATAAATATCACAGTGACAAATTTGCAATAGCTGTGAATAAAATAAAATATAAATTTATCGATTCCTGACAGTTGTTACAAGCTTAAAAGCTATCACCAAAAAATACTTAATTTCAAATGTTAGATTTCAATAACATAATGCATAGTGAATATTATCTTGTTTATATAAATTTAAGTCTCTGTGTGTACAAATGATCGAGTTCATTTTTAGATATAATGCTTATCAGTCTGTACTGCAGTCCGAATGTACAAATAAATGTGTAATGCAGATGATAGGATGGAGGTTGCTAATTATTTCATTCCTTGGATTCTTATGAATTTGTCAGAAAATCTTAATATAAATAAAATACATTAAAAAAACTGCACTTTGTATATCCGCAGTATGTATATTGTATATATCCGTTTATGGATGTGATTCAACAATATCATGTTATACATATTACAACTTTTTTACAACTTATGCATATTGCAACTTTTATATTTTTAAACTTTTCTGTTTGTATTCTTAAGATGTACGTCGCTAAATTATTACAGCACAATGACTAGAAATAGTCCAAATTTGTACACATATGTAATTTTTTAATTTTTAAGTCCGTAGAACTTAAGATACATTCCTTTATAAAAAAAAGCCCCAGTACGTTTATCGCCATACAAAAAATGTGTTTTTCAAAGCAGACATAATGACACTTTAGCAAAGTGCTACACTCGTCTTTGAGATTTGAACTTTTGAGATTTGATGGGAAAAGTTTTGATAGGATAGTTTTGCGATCAATCGAGGCCCAAATGTAGTCAGCGTGTGGTTTTGCGGAAATAAATATCTTTATTAATTGGGCAGTTTCATGAGTTTTTTGCTGCATGTGAGGTTCGGTTGCTAATTAATTTCCCAACTAATTATAATAATTTTAAAATTTTGAATGTCAGGTACATCATGAGACCCTTTGGGCTAGTGTCACAAAACTTTTTAGACTCGTAGGTGCCGTAGATTTTGCAGTCTCGCACGCGTACACACACGTACACAAACAGAGCGATTTGTTATTTTATTAATATAGATAAAAACTTTTATTTATTTTCATAATAAATGTAGTTGCTAAAACAAATTTAACATGACTGCATGCAGTACTTACTTTAAGACAATAATTTGACTATTTCAATGGTGATAGTTGTCGTTGATAGTGTGCATATTAATAATATTAATCATTATTTTATTTTGTACAACCAACAGCAATATTATATTAATAAATAAAGGGTGAAAGTGAGCATTTTATTTGATACTTTATAGTGTTCATCGTTATCCTAATGTTATCTAAAGGTATTTTTTATTCAAAAAATATTTGGACTATTGCTTGTATTACATGTTTTTGACTAAAGAAAAAGAGAGAGAAAATCTCTGTTAAGAAGCTTTCAAAAATCTCACCATAGATCGTCAGCTTATTAACACTTTTCCACTTAACCGACTTCAAAGAAAGTCGGTTCAATAATATTTATATAGAGAGACACCAATAAATTAAATAAGATATGGATATACATTATTATTTATGATCCTGGAAAAATATGCACACAATAAGATATTACTTTAGTCCCGCGAAGACTAAATGCTAGTATTATAAGAGCGTTCTTTTAAACTATCTCTCTCGCACTTATTTATTTATTTTGTTTATTCATTATCATAATTATTAATTTGTATTGGATAGATGGAGTCGGTTTCTACAAAACTTGTTCTTTATTTTATTTATTTATTTATTTATTTCAGGGGTTTTTTTCTTTTTTAAGGGCATTTTTAATTTTGAAACCAGTTTTGCACTGAAAATATTTTTATAAAAAAGCATGGTTAAAATAAACCTAGTTAATAATAAAAATAGTAAAGTATAATATGGAATATGGCTAAGCCCTCTATTATGTTATGCTTCTACTATCGATTGTTACACAAGCAAACAATATGTTTGATAATGTTTATTTAGTCGTATCTACTAGATGTGAATTACAGAAAAAAAGCATAATTGATAAATTAAGAAGATTAAAGAAGTAGTTTCCTGAAAGAAGAATTATGGAAATTAGGGTTCGGAAATTAGTTTTACAGTAAATGCTAAATGTGGATTAGGAGATTTTTATATCTTTGTCTTGCACTCTGCAGTGCATCTTGAGAAAATCTTAGAAAATTTTTTAAAGTCATTCACTGAATTAGTACCTTTTGGTCATACCTCAAAAACAAATTACCAAAATATTCGAAAAATGTCAAGAGGTTTTATACTCTTTAAATGTGACGAAAATCAACCAAAACATTTTGAATTTGAATTAGTGTATCTTAAAAAGGTTTACATGTATAAAGATGAAACTTTGACTATTGATTAAAAAGATTGTACTCTAAATATACTGCCACTAGAAGCTGATTAGACCTTTACAGAATTTCTGTAACTATCAAAATTAAAATAACTCGTTTTTTTTCTTTTGGGTTCATAACACAATGTATGAATGATATCTTGAGAACTTATGTATGCATTGTTATGTTGTTGTTGTTGTATGTATGTCGGCCAATTATCTACACTATGGGATATAGGCCCTAAGGGGTGGTATGCCCTCCGTGGGGGTCTTTCTAAGGGAACCTAACCCGTATTTACGCAAGGTTCGAAGAAAACCACGGAAAACTTCGAACGGTTAGGCCGACGGTCGCGATTGGGTTCGAACCCAGCACCTACCGTCTACCAGTTTGAGGTCAGAACCTCTCGGCCACTGGTGGGGCGCATTGTTATGAATTTATATTAGATGATGAACACATATATGCGTTTAAAATGATCTATTCTTAAGTCAAAATGATTTCATTAACTATGTAAAAAAATATATTTAATTAAAATATGATTTTTTAAAAAGAGAACATTGCTATAACTAAAAATGTTATTACTGTAAACACATAAAAATAAATCATTGTAAATATGGTTATGTGCTTATAATGTATGTTAAATTTCATAAAAATTCATACAGATATTCTCAAGATACCATGCGCGCAATGACCCCTTGAGTGGTGGTGGGATATACATTTTATCCCATCTGCGATTAATGAATATCTGCACCAAAAAAAATTATTAAATTTTACTTTTCTAACTTTGGTGGAAAAAAGTTGTGAAATTTCTTATCCTTATTATGAAATAAATTTTTCCAAATTTCCGGCGGGAGTTCAGAATTATACAAACGCAACTGCTTGCCCTTCAAAGAGTTAAAGAGTAAAAAAAACGAGTTAATTTAATTTTGTTAATATGTAAGAACTAGTCTTACTTATTTACAAGGGAAAAAAACTTCACTTATCTAAAGATGGATGTCTCGGGGGCTACGATCTTCTTTAAGAATTTTTTATTTCTTGAAAAAAAAAGGGGGGCCCATAACCCTTAGAACAATATACAAACATAAAATTTTTACAAATAAAGCTTTTTTTTTTTTTTTTTTTTTTTTTTTTTTTTTTTTTTTTTTTTACATAATTCTAGTTGCATACCCCACCAAAACAAGACATGAACATACTGCTCACAACCAACTTTCGAATATAGCTTCGAATAGAACGCTTTTTAACACGTGACGCGTGACAGTCTATTTTTCCCCCTTTTTTGGAATGGGTAAATAGTGTTACAAATACACAAATTCTGCAAAAGATTAGTCAGTTTCCAATGTTAATATATTAAAAAGCAAAATCTGTTTAATCAACTGCTGAAATTTCATGTTTATACATAAAAGGGTTTTTATGATACACCAGTTTAATATTCGAAAATTTTTGTTGATTTGTTTGACTGATTGCATTTAAAAGTGCTAAAATATAAGTAATAGAAAAAGGATATTTTCTGTTAATCAAAAATATATTTGTGTGAAAATGACTTTTTCTTCTACAAATCCATCAAAAAGAAAAATCAATCACAGGTGGAATCCCCTGGAATAATATTTAAGCCTAAGTAGATCTAAATTAAACTTTTAAAAAAATTGAATTTTTAAGTTTGACGTAATATCAAGTTTGTCATTGTCTGCTAACTTATAATGAATAAAAAAAATAAATATAATTATATATGATTTTTAATTTCTATTTTTTAATTTCAACTGATAGTAATTTTTTTGTTTTGCTTTTCTATGCTATGTGGATTTTAACAGTGTTATTAAATAAAATCACAAACATGCATTCTTTTTATTTCATCATTATGTAAATGTACTACAGAAACTTAATTGTATGTTCAAGGATGCAGAAATAAAAGGTGGAAAACGTTGCTATAGGTTTTCGATCTTTCTCATGCAGATTATTTTAATATTGAAGTTAGTTTTCTGCAAACATAACTATCATTTTAAAGAAACTAGTTTAACAGAAAATTCGAGCTATGAGTCCTGAGTGGTTCTCGTTCACATATA